>JANPWT010551140.1:0-11990 GCA_024678245.1 Erythroxylum densum | reverse complement strand
AGAATTTTGATTAAAGGATACTTCAAAGCCAGAATCACATAATTGACTTACACTAATCAAATTATGCTTTAAACCTTCAACTAGCAGAACATTATCAATAGATGCAAAGGAATCTTTACCGATTTTGCCAATTCCAACTATCTTGCCCTGCTAGTTGTCTCCAAAAGTTATTGATCCTTCCTTCTTATTTTAAAGATCTAGGAACATAGACCTTCTTCCCGTCATATGTCGCGAGCATCCACTATCCAAATACCATTGGTGCTGGTTGCTTTTTCCAAGGAAGGAGATCTGCAGTAGGTATTATGTTCTTTTTAGTTACCCAGATTTTCTTAGGTCCTTTAGGGTTAGTCTTATAATTATTCATCGAATGATAATAAGAAGACTGGTTCTTTTTCTTTCTATAAGAAACAAAATTCTTTCTGTAACAAGTATTGCTATTAGTAAACCCTAAACGACTCTTATCATTAGGGTGTCTATATCTTACAATCATGTCATTCATTTTTTTCGTACTTTCAGTAAAGGTTGATAAATCGGCTAAAAGAGTATTAATCCTTTGTTTCAACTGACTAATTTCCTTAGATCTATCTATAGTTACTTTCTTCTTCATATCGTCTACTTGT
The DNA here is from genome assembly GCA_024678245.1 of Erythroxylum densum. Classification (NCBI taxonomy): domain Eukaryota; kingdom Viridiplantae; phylum Streptophyta; class Magnoliopsida; order Malpighiales; family Erythroxylaceae; genus Erythroxylum; species Erythroxylum densum. The sequence continues at coordinate 11,370 of JANPWT010551140.1, read as the reverse complement.
TTCTTAAGGCAGGTGTTTTCTTTTTCTAACTCTTCCATGTTCTTCAAGTTTTCGACAAACTTCCTTTTTAAGGATCTATATTGCTTTAGTATAGCATGTCAATCTTCTAACAATTCTAAATATGCATCTTGAAGTTCATTAAAGTTAGAAGTTACCTCATCGTCACTTTCTTTTTTGGCTGCCAAACATATATTTGCTTGTACTGATGCTTCTGAATCTGAATCAGATTCGGACGAATCCAAATCTTCCCAAGTTGCTATCATGCTCTTTTGTTTTTTTTATTTTTCTTTGGTTTTCTTCTAAGCAACAAACATTCAGACTTGTAGTGTCCTGGTTTGTTGCACTCATAGCAAATGATAGAGGTCTTCTCGTTCTTGACTTCGTCTTTGCTATTTTTCTTAAAAGAAAAATCTTTATTTCCCTTTGTTTTCTTTTTCCACATTCTTCTAATCTTTCTTGAAATGAAAGATAGTTCATCATCATCTTGACTTGAATCTTGATCAGATTCACTGGTATCGTCATTCTTGATTTCTTCAATTTTCAATGCTTTTGACGATGAGCTTCTATTTTTCTGAGTCTTGTGATTTTTCTGACCAGCCTTTAATGCTATAGATTTGTCTCTTCTAGGTTTATCTTCTATATCAAGCTCTACTTCATGTATCTTCAAAGAACCAAGCAATTTGTCTAGCTTTAAGTTGCTCGAGTCCTTGGCTTCTTGTACTGCAGTGACTTTGGGTCTCCATCTTTTAGGTAGACTTCTAAGAATCTTTCTAACATGGTCTTGATTATCATATATTCTCCCAAGAGTTTTAAGTCCATTAACGATAGTTTGAATTCGTCCAAACATCTGATCAATAGACTCCTCTTCTTTCATCTTGAACAGCTCATACTGATGCACAAGAATACTAATCTTAGACTCTTTCACCTGGTTTGTGACTTCATGTGTGATGGATAAAATATCCCACATCTCCTTTGCAGTTTCGCATCCATAAACTTTATCATATTCACTTCTGCTTAAAGCACAACTCAAAAAGAACTTGACCTTTAAGTTTAATTGAAATCTAGCTTTCTGATCGGTTGACCATCTGGTACGAGGAATGGTATTTCCTTCATCATCTACTGGTATGTATGGTCCATTCTCGATGATATCCTAAAGATCAATTTGTGTAGATTCTATAAAGAGTCGCATCCTGTCCTTCCAATAATGATAATCCTCACCATTGAATGCAGGAGGTCTTGTGACCAAGGCACCTTCAGCTATAAAATCATGTGATTCAGCCATGGATCTTTATCCTCACTTTGTAAAGATGGTTCTTGGAAACTGAGGTCTGATAGCAACTAAAGTAAATCACTTGTTAATATAGAATTCACGTAAAGTATACGAAATACACAAGAAGGGGGGTTGAATTGTGTAATCTTTTTTAGTATGCAAAAACCTTTGATATTTCTTGAACAAAAAACTTTTTCAACTATCAAATGAATACCAAAGATATTATGCTAAAATAGCTACGTATTTGAATCGCAAATAACTTCTATTTACTCGTCTAACAACAAGAAAAATTAAAGTGTAAGGTTAGAAGATAGACGCCGCGATTTTATACTAATTCACCCTAAACCTTGGGTTACGTTCAGTCCTTAGAGTTCATCTAAGATTTCACTATACTTCTTCAATTTTACAAGTATTCTTTCTTCCCTTCCAGATCCTCTTCAGGTCTCTTACACAAAGCATTCTTTCTGCTATCTTAGCCTCTTCAGGCTCTTAGCCTTTTCTTTCTCTCACTAGAAAGATGTTGTGAGCTTTTTGTTACAGTAGAGTTTGCTCTATTGTATCGCACTTTGAATACAGAATTTTTCTAAGTATGTAAAACTTGAAAGCTAAAAGTTCAAAGTTGTTCAGTCTTCGACTACGACTAGTATTTATATCCTAAGTCTCCAACAACTTCTTGATAACTACTTCTTGATTCTTGTACAAACCGTTATTTAGTTGAGTTCTATAACTAACTCCAACTAACTAACTGTCTAACGTACTAGAGTATCTTCATCTTTGTATCGTCTGTGTTTTACTTCTTCTGTGTTTTGCTTCTTCTATGTTTTGTGTTTCGTCTGTGATTTTGCTTCTTCTGTGTTTTGCTTCTTCTGTGTGACGTGTCGTTTGTGTTTTTGCTTCTTCTGTGTTTTGCTTCTTCTATGATGACATGTCGTCTGTTTTTTTGCTTCTTTTGTGTTTTGCTTCTTCTGTGATGACATGTCGTCTATGATGACATGTCGTCTTTGTTTTTTCTTCTTCTGTGTTTTCCGCTTCTTCTGTGTTTTTCTTCTTATGTGTTTTACTTCTTCTGTGATGACGTGTCGTCTGTGTTTTTGCTTCTTTTGTGTTTTTCACTTCTTATATGTTTTGCTTCTTCTGTGATGACGTGTCGTCTGTGTTTTTGCTTCTTCTGTGTTTTGCTTCTTCTATATTTTGCTTATGTGATGACGTGTCGTCAGTGTTTTGCTTCTTCTGTATTTTGCTTCTTCTGTGTTTTGCGCTTCGTCTGGGATGACTATATGATATTTCTATTTTTCTGCACACTTAACATACTTATCAAAATAGTTCATTTATTTCTAATATTATTATTATTTGATTGTCACCAAAATTAATAGACGTGAAGTCTTCTTGACTTAACAATTAGAGTAAATGAAATTGTTTAATGCCTCACTAAGCGTTATTACAAGGGATGTTCTGATCATGTAAGTTATGGCATAAATTGATCTTATTGAGATATCATGAATAGTTGAAATTGATCTTCTTGAGGTGCTAATAATGACTGATAAGTAATTATTGAAAATAGTTGATTAATAAGGATTTCATGAACAGTATCGATGATTGTAGCTAGAAATCTTCTTTCAAAGATGAAATTTTCCTAAATTAGGTTGAGTTGATCAAATGATTCAAATTAATAATGATCAATGAAGGAACAAATCATAAATGAATATGTAATGAATCAAAAGTGAATATTGGAGGTAGAATATGCTACTGAGAGTATGCATTTTGTTTGATGTAAAGTATCCAACTATGTGCTTCGATTTTTGAATTCGAGATGACACTATTGCTAATGTGAGGAGAACCTAAGCCCACACTATAGTCTGTATAAATATGTCTGGTAGATACAAATTATATCTAATAAATGTGTTACCAACACAGGGAGTGAAGGGATCAGATAGATTGAAATGTGTGGAGAAACTTGTATGAATGAATAGGCATTAGGATCAATCCATGTGAAAATCAGGGAAAATCAAATTAATTGAGAAAATTATTCAAGAAAAGAAATCAATTGGGAAACTGAAAATATTTTAAGAGAATACTACCTCATTGAGGAATTAGATACTTAAACGAGAACAAATCATAGGCACAAAGAGTTTTGGGTTATATCTGTTTGAGTTAACAATACCCCCGATAGTATTATGGTATTGAAGATTCAAGTGTTCTAAGCAAAATTGTATCAATTAGTAATTAATGTAAAGAGAATTTTGAGGAATTATAACACCGATATTAATTATATCGTCTGAATTTGGAGATTTTGTAGTAAACAATGATGCTTGTATAAGAGATTCGGATAAAATCCAAAACAGCTTAATAAAGTGATTTCATATGCATGGAGACATTACTTATATATACAGAAACATTTCAGAATTTATAGAGATCATTAAATTTTGAGGCCATTATAGAGTTTGAAAGAACTGAAAGTAAGGCTGGGACAATGAATAGAGTTACTTGAAGATTTTGATTGTGTAAATGGGTAATTCCGAGTAAAACTGAAGTTGTAGTTTGATGTATTGAACAGAAAATTCAATAACGAAATAGCACAAATTTAGATATTGTGATTACCAAACCAAGTGCAATAAAGAGAATAGAATGTCGAATTAAATTTTAGGCAAATCAAATTATTATTAACTATTGAATTTAAGATCAATCCAACAGGAAAAGATTAACAAAGCCCACATTGAGAATTCAAAAATTATGAATCTTATCGAGGAATTGAAAACAAATCCGACTTTTGAGTTTTAAAAAAATGTTATTTTGTGATTGAATTAAGAAGTATGTGTACCCAATAAGGAGACTGTTAGAGAAAGCACAAGAAACAACCGAAGTTATACGTCCTAGTAGGAATAAGCCAAAATAGTATTTAGCGGCTAAGAATGTAGAACCAAGTGATTACATGTTTAAATTACCAACAGTCCTAACTGTTGGGGATACGCTTAAAGCTTATAATTTGGATTTCATAGGAATATTAAATTGATGTATAGTTCTGACTGACTACAGGCATAACAATCATTATCATAGTGAAATCGTTAGAACACTGTTTGGGGCATTGTATGACAGAAAGGGGTCATTCACCCTTACATTGAAATAAAGAGGGCCTAAAATGGTAGAAGGCCAGAATTGATTCGAGATACTATTGATGAGTGAAATGAATACGTAATATGAGTTAAGTGATCCAAGATAATGATGAATGAGTTAAGTGGATCAACATCGAGGTTATGGAATAACGTGAGATAGACAAAAGAGTTTAGTGTATTAACACTAAAGAGATGTAAAATAGCAAGCGAAAGATGAAATACTTCAAAGAGTATCACCTTGCTATGGTGTACTTAGATAGAGATTAAGGTGTGAACAAGTTAGGAAAAAGGGTGAAACTAAGCTTAACATAAATCGGTCCATATAAAACTATTGTGAGCATAGGACCAATAACTTATGAGTTGTATTATCAATAAAGATGCCTCAGAATTATAAGATGTGATATGTGAGTATGTTAAGAAATAATGATATGATTGGCAGAGATGTATTGACAGCTAACGAAGTGAAAAGTTGTGAGTAATCTAAAATATATTGATGAAATAGTTAAGATAGTGTGATATCTAAACAAGTGATTAAGAGACCTGTTGAGTCTATCAACTGTGGTCATTTAGAATAAAGTATTCGAGTGGTGAAGTTATATAGGAAATGGAGGATCATATAAGGAGATAATACTCCTTCCTTATTGATCAATCAGATATTAATTTCGAGGACGAAATTTCTTTTAAGGAGGGGAGAGTTGTAACATCCCATAACCCATGTTAAGGCTAAAATAGTAAATGCGAGAGATTACTGAAAAATTAGAAAACACATTTCATGCTCATGCATTACATGATATGTTCTTACACATGAATATTGAATCTTTGCACATAAAGATAGTTGTACATGCATTCATTGACATTCTAGGTATAATTGTTTATAAATGTTAGTATATTGAGAAATGTTGGACCCCAAAATTTTCTTCTTGATGAATAAGTAAGATTTACATTAATCATGAGGTCCTTATGAAATTTTGTGGAAATTAATTATTATGTTGATGTTAGAAAGATTATATGATATAGGTTGATTGAATTAAAGTGTAAAAGTTATAAGAATGTCCAAGGGGTGTTTTTGGCAAAGACACTTAAGGTTAAAAGAACATAAGCCTATAAGGAAGGGCAAAAGGGAATTTTTTAGGCTCATTAAGGGTAGAAATGGAAGAAAGAAATGTAGTCTTGCTTTTTAAGAAGGGGAAAAACGTGACTTGAAGAGAAAAAGAGAGAGTGTCAGGAAGAAGAGAGAGAAATACGAAGAGAAGGAGAAAAAGAAGAGAAAACAAGTTAGGGTTTCAATTTTCTTGGCCTTCAAGAGAGATTTTGAAGTGTTTCAAGAAGAGAAAAACGTAGAGGAAGAGAAGAGCTTCCATTTGAGCTAAAGATCTCTTCATTTGGTGAAGAATCAAGGTAAGATCGTTTAGAATCTTTTGCATTTTTGGGAGGGTTTTAGTTCATGGAGTTAGAAAATGCATGGGTTTAAGTATTCTAAAACTAATTTTTAGTGATTGTGCTTCATAGGATTTTTCATTGAAAACTCTATTGAGTTGAGATTTGAGAGTTTAATGAAGTCAATTTGGTAGTTGAATGGTTATGCTCAGGACATCTCAAGTTTGTACAGGGAAACTTTCAAGTCTTCCATAAGGGTAAATTTCGTGTTCTAACTTCAGGAGAAAAAATTATGTTGATTTAGGCTAAATAAGGCAAAGTTGCCTTCTAGAGAGTTGTAATTTATCTTTCTAGCTTTCCAATGATATATAGTATGAAATTTTTGGACATCGGAGTCAAAAATTATAATCCTCATAAGTGGAGATGCTCAGGAGTATAGACTGTATCTTCTGGTGATAACATGCATCTTCTGGTGATGACGTGCTGGTGATGACGTGTATCTTCTTATAATAACGTGTATCTTCTGGTGATAACGTGTATCTTCTGTGCCCTATTCATCTTACACTTTCTAGTCCAATTTTGACCCTCTAGATGACATAATCTTTCTTCAAGGTCTTCTTAAAAGTTGTATATCTTGAAGTCCTCTTTCAAACCATCTAAGAATGACCTTGATTTGATATCTATAGAGAATGTTATGCTAATTGTTAAACATCTTCTGTGCACTGTTCATAAACTTCTTCTGAGTACTATTCATCTTACATATTCTGGTCCACTTTTGATCCTCTACATGATAGAATTTATCTTCAAGATCTTCATGAATGTTATAGATCTTGAAATCCTCTTTTAAACCATATAAGAATGGCCTTGATCTGATATCTCGAGTGAAAGTTATGCTAATTGTTAAACATCTTCTGTGTACTATTCACAAACTTCTTCTGGCTGTTTATCTTACATCTTCTGGTTCAATTTTGATCCTATATATTATAGAATCTTTCTTCAAGGTCTTCACTAAAGTTGTAGATCTTGCAGTTCTCTTTCAAACCATCTAATAATGACCTTGATCTTATATCTCTAGAGAAAGTTATGCTAATTGTTAAACATCTTCTGTTCATTGTTCATAAACTTCTTCTAGGTATTGTTCATCTTACATCTTCTGGTCCAATTTGGTCCTCTAGATGACAGAATCTATCTTTAAGATCTTCATAAATGTTGTATATCATGAAGTCCTCTTTCGAACCATCTAAGAATTACCTTGATCCGATATCTATAGAGAAAGATATGCTAATGTTCCCAAAATCGATTCAATAAGATTGAGGACAAAACCTTGTTTGATTCTTTCCATCATAACTTTGTTATCCGACCTCCAAATGAAGTGATCCTTGAGCCAATAGATTCCTAACACATTATGCTATCTCTCCACAAAAATTTGTTGCATTCAAAATTGATTCAAAAAAGTTTAACTGAAGGAAAGTGAGGGAATCTGTTGGAATAGTATGAACTGGTGTTATTTTACTGAACATACTTTTGCATTTTGAATATATCTGGATCTTTAAGGTTCCAATTGAGATGATTTTTAATGTGGAGTAAACTAGAGACATAGCTTACAAAAGAAGTCAAATTCTGATTCAGCCTCTAAGATGTTCATTTTCTATATGGAAGTTGTGCATAGTATATATACTGTTTTAAAATGAGAACAGTCCGAAAATGCTTGAAGTGTAACTTTCAAATTACTGAGCCAAATTGAATAATTGTGGTGTCATTAGAAACTTAAGACAATAGGGAACACTTTTCTAGTATAAAGTGTTACCAAATTATTTCTTTTACTGATCAGAATGATCACGGAAGATCTAGAGTTTTGGAAGTGATATAGGACTGAAATGAGAGTTGGTTAATTGTTTGGTCTTGTAATGTTAGAATTATATTAATGAGTGAATTATTGGTATTAAAGTACCAAAGACGTGTGTAAAATGGAGATGAAATGGTTCATTTGATTAAACTTGTGATTCAAAGAAGAGGAGTAAAGTGTATCTAGTTTAAATGAATGATAAATTGATAACAAGAGCAAGTAATGCGAGAAAAGAAATGATAAGTGATTGAATTATGAGATGCAAATGAGCATAAGATATGAAATTTTATCAATACTCAGGATTGTCATTGAGCATGCATTGTACATTACACACATACATATGTGTAAAACCGAATGTTATGTGATTGTGCAATTATTAATGTGTGTGCAATGTGCGTATTGCATAATTGCGATGTGCAGGTTAAGCGTTCACATTCAGACGTTTCCAGATCATAAAAGCTAATGCTAATTTGGAGTGTACTGTGAGTAGACCTAGATGGTCTTACTTTATTATTTGTTTTGTTTATATTACGAATTGAATAATTATGCATTGTGAATGTGAATTGAATTGGGTTACTTTTCAGACATAAGGTCCGATGATTGTGAAATGTGAATGAAATATTAAAATGCTCATTGAATGTGAATTAGATAGAGTAACTACTTTCTCAACTTAAATGTTGAATGTCGAACTAACGTCCGATGACAATGTGAATGAGAATGTGATAGTGAATATGATTGTGTGATATTGAGCCCTTTCAATTGATTGAATATATGTGATGCATTTCATTACATGAATGCATAAAAGATAAAGCCAGTTGTGATCAAAGTAGCCACCAAAAAAGAGCTTAATGCTCAGCATGTGAAAAAGAGCCTAGAGCTCAGAAAATATATAAGAGCCAAAGACTCACTATGTAAAATGAGCCCGATATCCCCTGTTGGCCCCCAAATTTTTTTCTTGATAAATGAGCATGATTAGATAAATTTTAGGATTTTGCTAAATTAGTTTACGTTGGAATTAAGTAGCATGTTAATGTTAATGAGATTATGTTACATAGGTGAATTGAATTAAAGTTAAGGTGATAAGTTGCATAAGGGGTATTTTGGGGAGATCACTTAAGTGGGAAGGCTTTAAGGCATTGAAGGAGGGGCAAAATGGGAAGAGGAATTTATTGGCTTGCATTTTAGAAGCCAAAAATGTTGGTGAGGAAGAACATAATTGTTGGATCCCGTTTCCGGAACCCAACTAACCCTACTGCTTAAACTTAACATGATCTCTCATAACCACTCTTGAAGCGGAATGAAAATCGAAAGCCAAAGCGAATGAAACGAAACAAATGCGAAGCTAATAGAATCGAATCTAACTGAAATCGAATATCAAATAGGTCGAATCGAGAACAAAACAGATACAAGTGGAATCGAATACGAATGCCAGACAAATAGATCAATTTAAACTGAAATGTTAAATCCCGACATCCGAAGCGTGAACATAGAAAACTGGTCGCGTTGGATACCCTTATGACTTTTGGATCCGAATCGATGTAATTTAATTTTTTTTTCTTTTCTTCTTATTCTTTTCTTTCATCATTTAATCCATCCTAGTTAATATCAAACAAATAATTTCCCTCTTTGGGAACTTATCCTTAAACTCATACTAATCTCAAATTGCTTGATTCCTCTTATTCATCATATTCTTATTCTTTACCATGATAATCTCATACTCATGTCAAATAAAATTCCTAAATTCATACACAAATTCCCTTATCCATATACTACTATAAGGAAAATCCGGCAGCATAACGGCTGCACTATCAAAAATCCAAACCTGCAAAATGACTTAAATACACTTCTATCAATTCCAAACAGTTTCACATACATCAAATCCACCGAACTCTCCGTCTGAGATTTCAGCAGAAACGCAAACCTAAATTCTAAACCATTTCGAGTCATTTTCATATCAATCCATATTCATCACAATTCATATTTCAACATCAACACATTCATCCATATCCATATAAATATATCCCAATTTCATTCATAATTCAATTCACTTTATATACAAAACTAAATTGCACAATCCATAACTAATACACATTTGCCGATTCCATAACTCACGTTCTTATACAATTGCATAATCCCAAAAATACATCATGAACTAACTGCTTACAATACTCTAATGGCATTTCAAGCCATATCCCATTACCAATACTCATAAACCAAAATACACAATTTACAAACACATGCACAAATACTGATGTCTTGACGTCTTTCATCCGATCTCCTGCTCGAATTCCTGGAGATGGGGATAAAAAGGGGGGGTGAGCTCGGAAGCTCATGGATAACATGTTTATAACTCAAATGATAAGCAAAAACATTTTCAATCAGCTTTCAAAACTATCATCGTTGAAAATCCCAAATTTCTTATTTATCGAAAATCCAAACCTTTTTTACAATTTATGAAAATACTCGAAACACATGGAATACATCACATATAAATGCACCACGTTCTATACAAAGCAAAGCACGTAACACATCAAACGGTTTGGGTCGGTCCATAAAACAGGACGTACTGCACATTCCCGCAAAGCGGTCCTGTGCAGTCGTGAAACACATGGGGAGTCCGAAATCGGAGCTCCTAAGCCACTAGCGGGCAGCCGGGAGAAGGCTTTAAAATTGAGACCAGTGCACTGACTCCACATGAAGGAACTAACCAAACCCATATAACACGTATTCATGCTTGAAAAAACCTATTACCCAAAGGCACATTTTTTGGAAATTCAACGTTTGATATTGTGTCGTACTCAACACATTCACATTTACAAACTTGCATACATGCATATAACAATTCAAACACATTCTCAAACTATCAATCAATCTCATAAGTAATCAAAACTCACATATTGAAAACTCAAACAATCAAACATAAAGAATTTAACAATTATTCTCATTTCATCAAATCCTTCAAACACTTTGAAAAGTAGTTAACGGAATCATTTCATTTGAAAGTCCGAAACAAATCTTGATTCATTCGGAAAACAATGTATCCAATAGTTCATAAATCATCCCAAAAGTCAATTGATTTAAATCATTTAAAAACAATAGCTTATAAAAGCAACATTTATAATTAGCTTATAATTTGAAAAATAAACACATTACCCACCTTAAATTCCATGCCATAATCTTTTCCAATGCTTCAATTTGATCTTTGCTTCTCTCTCTCTTCCATCTTAAAATTACCTAAGCCATAATCAACCCAAATCAATATCATAACCATCATACTTCTCAAAATTTATTACATAAATCACAAACCCATATGAATCTCAAGCCAAATCAACCAAAACTCACTAAAAACCCAAAGATCAAAATCATTTATTACCTTTATCTTCTTAAATTTTCGAATTTCTCTTAGCTTGGAGGGAGACTATTGAATTCTTCCATCTTTTACCTTTGGAAACTACTCAAAAACACCCTTGGAAGCTCACAAAATCAGAACCCTAGCTTCATCTTCCTCTTTCTCCTTCTTCTCCACGAAATCTCCTTCTTTCTCTCTTCTTTCTTTCCCTTCTCTTGTTCTTCTCTCTAATTTTTGTAGGTCTGTTCTAGAAACAACGACCACTACTCCCTTTTATAGTGCCAAGTCACTAAATGAAGTATAAATGACCCTTTTGTCCCTAACTCACAAGCCTTAAATCTCAAATCTTTAAGTGATGTTCCATATTTTCCCTTGAACTTTACTTTAAGTCATGCTCACTTGCGGACATGTTTTGCAA
>JANPWT010545410.1:0-12026 GCA_024678245.1 Erythroxylum densum | reverse complement strand
CATATAAATATTATTTAAAGTATATTAAATAATATGCAAAGCACAATATATTAATTATTATATAATTTTAAACCATATGAAACATAAATGAAAATATATCTAACCAAACCTAGTCATTTTAGGTATGAATTTCTAGGGGAAGGGAAAACCCTCCCTATTATTGTATCAAATAATTTAACAAATGAGCAGGAACAACGGTTGGTAAAGTTGGTGAGGAAGCATGTTAGAGCTATGGGTTAGCAAATTTTGGATATGCGAGAATTAGCCTCGAAGTAGTGATACATAGAATTTACTTGGAGGAAGGAAACAAGTCTGTGAGGGAACAACAGAGGCGATTAAATCCAAACATGAAGGAAGTCGTAAAGAAAGAGATAGTCAAATTACTGGATGCCAGCATTATCTATCCTATTTCAGATAGTAAGTGGGTAAGTCCAATTCAATGTGTGCCGAAAAAGGGAGGTATAACTGTCATTAGAAATGAGGAAGGTGAGGTTATTCCCATAATAACACTAACGGGTTGGACAGTGTGCATTGATTTCAGGAAGCTGAACTCTGCTACGCAAAAAGATCATTTCCCGTTACCATTTGTTAATCAAATGATGGAGAAAGTTTCAGGTCATGCTTTTTATTACTTCTTGGGTGGATATTCCGGTTATAATCAAATTTTTATTTATCCTTAAGATCAAGAGAAGACCATATTCACATGCCTCTATGGAACGTTTGCATATAGAAGAATGCCTTTACGCTTGTGTAACGCTTCGGTAACATTTCAACGGTGTATGACAGCAATTTTTGTTGATTTAGTGGAGGATTTTATGGAGATATTTATGGATGATTTTTTAGTTTTTGGTGATTCGTTTGATGCTTGTTTATAGAATTTAGGGAAGGTGCTTGCACGATGCGAGGAATCAAGTTTAGTTCTCAACTAGGAGAAGTGTCATTTTATGGTAAATAAGGGTATAGTGCTCGGACATAAAATTTCTAGTAGGAGAATTGAAGTTGAAAGGGCTAAGATAGAAGTAATAGCAAAGTTACCACCCCCTATGAATGTAAAAGGAGTTCGTTCATTCTTGAGACATGCTGGATTTTATAGACAATTTATTCAAGATTTTTCCATAATTGCTTGACCTTTAACTAATTTTCTTTTGAAAGATGCACCATTTGATTTTGATGTTGATTGTATGCAGGCTTTTGAGACACTTAAGGTGGCTCTTACGACATCACCAGTGTTAGCAGCACCAGATTGGTCACTACCATTCAAGATAATGTGTGATGCAAGCGATCATGCGATAGGTTGTGTATTAGGGCAACAGAAGGATAGAAAACTGCATGCAGTCTACTATGCAAGCAAAATGTTATCAAGAGCCCAGTTGAATTACACAACAACTGAGAAGGGGCTTTTAGTGGTAGTTTTTGCATGCGAGAAATTTAGATCATACCTTCTTGGAGAAAAAACAAAAATCTTTTGTATTTGTTTAACAAGAAAGATGCAAAGTCAAGACTAATTCCTTAGGTGTTGTTATTGTAGGAATTCGACATTAAAATTCAGGATAAAACAGGAGCTAAAAATGTGGTGGCAAATCACTTATCTCGACTTGAACAAAAGAATAATACAGACGATCAACCAATTTTAGAAGAATTTCCTAATTAGTAGATTTTTCTTATTCAGCAGTTGGAAACTCCATAGTATGCCAACATAGTAAATTATGTGGTCAGCAGTATTGTTCCTTCCGATTTGTCTTATCAACAATGGAAGAAATTCTGTGCATATATTAAGTATTATCATTGGGAAGAACCATTTTTATTTAGAATATGTGCTTATGGATTAATTCGAAGATGTGTTCTGAAAAGTGAGATGCTCTCTGTGCTAACTCACTGTCATGATTTGCTTTATGTAGGGAATAATGGGGGAAATCGAACTGTAAGTAGAATATTGGAATGCAGGTTTTATTAGCCAACATTGAACTAAAATGTGAGGGAGTTTGTGCAAATATGTGATAGATGTCAACGAATGGGAAGCATCTCAAAAAGAGACGAAATGCCACAATCAAGTCTATTGGAGGTTGAAATATTTGATGTATGGGGAATTGATTTCATGGGACCGTTTCCTACATCTTATGGAAACAATACATATTGGTGGGTGTAGATTATGTCTCCAAATTGGCAGAAGCTAGTGCCAACTCAAGTAATGATGGAAGGGTAGTAACAAAGTTCTTAAAGGGGTTGTTTGTGCATTTTGGAATTCCACTGGTATTAATCAGTGATGGTGGTTCTCATTTCTATAACTCAAGGCTCAAACTTCTTCTTAAACGATATGGTGTGCAGCATAAGTTGGCCACACCCTATCATCCACAAACAAATGGGCAGGTGAAAGTTGTCAATAGAGAGCTAAAAAGAATTTTGCAAAAAATGGTGAATAGAGTAAGGAAAGATTGGGCTATGAAGCTAGACAATGCATTGTGGGCATATCGAACAGCTCTCAAGACACCTATTGGAACAACTCTATACAAACTTGTTTATGGTAAGGCATGTCATTTACCTATGGAACTGGAACACAAAGTATACTGGGCTATCAAAACATTTAACATGGACAGCAAGGTGGCAGGGACTAAGAGACTGTTGCAGTTGCAAGAGTTGGAGGAATTACGTTTCACAGCCTATGAGAATGCCAAGTTATTCAAGGAGTGAACCAAAAAATGGCATGACAAGCACATCAAAGATAAGCACTTCAAGGAAGGTGATTTTGTATTGCTTTATAACTCTATATTAAGGTTATTTCCAAGAAAGCTACATTCAAGGTGGAGTGGGCCTTTCAAAATTACCACTATTTATGAGAATGGAGCTTTGGAACTTGACAATGCATGCGGTGAGAAGTTCTAGGTGAATGGTCAAAGATGTAAGCTTTACCATGGTGGTCTTATCCATCGACCTAAAGAGGTAATGGCTTTTCAATTTCCTTGAAAGAAAGGTTTCGATCATACTAAAAGACCTTAAAATTAGCATTTGTGAGTGTAGGTTTAATTTAAAAGTTTGTTTATTTGTTTGTTTAACAAGTTGTGTGACAAATAAATTTGGTGCGATCGTAAGTTATCGCATGCGATCGCATTATGTTGCAGGAAAAGTAGGGTGCGATCGTGACTTTCCAGGTACGATCGCAACTGAGAATGACTTATGAATACCATTCGGGTGCGATTGCAACTTTCTAAAGTGAGCTCGTGACTGAAAATGACTTGTGAATACGATTTGGGTGCGATCGCAAGTTTCCCAGGTGTGATTGCAACCATGGCATTATGTTATAGGTGTAGCTCGCATACGATCGCAAGCTGATCACACTACACTAGGTAACATATAAATTTTAAATTCTTTCTCAATTCCTGAGCTATATTTACGATTCTTCAACTAACTTCACATCTCCTTTACCTATTAAATGTTGTTTTGGTGAATTTCATTGAGCATTTCTAATCTTTAAACCCTAGCCTCCAAAGTTTTTGTTGTGACTTAAGAGATTAACAAAGACGAGAAAGAAAGTAGAGTGAGAGTACCATCCTTGCAGATATTCTTCAACCAAATCAACTATTGACGAGAATGTCAAAGGGAAAGATGGTAGCCGTAAGGTCTAAAGGGAAGGGTAAAGTCATTAGACACTTGATGCTAGATCTCTCAGCATATTATTCTGCCCCTTTCCCTATCTTCTTGCCCGAGGAAGGTAAGAAATATCAAAAGGTGAAAAAAATATTATTGTTCTAAGAGACCTTAATTGGGAGATGGTGACATAGCTGGGTGTGAAAGATAATCTTTTATATGTGGTTGCAATTGATTATGGGTGAATGGGAGATTTATGAAGAGCTGACACACGAATGTTATACCACTTTGGTGGTAGAAGGGACAAAGTTTACAAAATTGAAATTTAGGTTGTACGGACAAGAGTGGGAGATGGAAGCTTCAATGTTGGAAAATTTATTTGGGTTGCCACAATCGGGTTCGATTAACCCAACTGGTGAATTTTCCATGGTGGATTTTTGGAGAACAATTACGGAGGGTTCATTAACATGTTTACTTCATAATGTTCCAAATCTACTCATTCGGGATGCCTTGTTGATCCTACTTCACAAATTCATAGTGGTATCCATTTTTAGTAGGGTGGAGAGTAATAAGGTATCAAGTCAGGAGTTATAAACTTTGTGGTGTGCTTCCAACAACACACCATATTGTACCTCCTTCCACCTGTTGAAGGGATTTGCACAAATGGCCCGTCCTTTAAGCACCAAATTGGGATTAGGTTACATCTTGACAGCCCTAGCTCGATCAGTGGGTCTCGACCTCACAACGATGTAATGCATCCCGACAGAAGTTTTTAACCAAAGGTACTCGCATGTTTGTGGCCTCCTGAGTTTCATGGGATGTAGTTTACGACCTTATAATGAGAGAGAAGCCATCAATCATCAAGGAACAAGGGAGTCATCATCTAACGAAGAAGAAGAGGAAAGTAGCGACTCATAAAAACAAGAAACACAATCTGTAATTCCTAATGCTGATATTGCTACGGTTTTGGAGATGCTCAAATGTTGGGAAGATGCTACTGCCACTAATAGCAATAGGTTAACTGCAATTGAAAGAACAATGGCGGATATTCTAAAACAGCACCGATATCAAGCAAAGTTATTGAAGAAATTCTTTGCTGCATCGAATGTGAAGGTGCCATCGCCTACATCTTCACCACCAGGTTCTTCTGTTCTCTAAAGCCTTAGTTAATGTTCTTTTTATGTACTTGTCCTTTGGTGGTATGTTTGTGATATTTTCTTAGTGTTAATGATTTTGTTAACGATTTTAGTAGTAACATGCCAAGAATATTGAGCTTAACTTGACAGATTGTTAACTTCATACATGCCTTTTTACTCATTAAAAATTTGGAAAATGCTACTAATGATCATTTGAGAATAGTACGCATACGGGAACGGTTTTAGTACTTTCAACAGCATGTTGTGTATTAAGTTCTTTACTTAATGATGATTATTATTATTATTTGCTTGAACTTTGAATAGAAGATAAAGGAAATTTACATGAGTGATGAGGAGGAATTAAAAAAACCTCCAAATTGTTGCTCCGCTATGTCGAGGGTGCCCAAAACTGGCCTTGGACACATGAGCAGTACTAGTAGCCACCTGATGATGAAACTGAAGTAGATTTTGTGTATGTAAGTATGTTCCTCATTTGCATTTAATTGAAAAAACTTTCATCTCAAGTAAGCTTCGTTAAGTTGTGCTGGAAATAAAGACCAAACATCCTCATCGCACCGTTTTATCAATAAGTTGATAACAATACAAATATGTTTAACGGAGAATTTATGCTCATAATGAAGTTATTGATGCTATTCACTGCTCTTGTATGCGTACTGTTCACAATTTGATTTGAGGAAGCTTTTCTACATTTTTGGTAATTAAGGGGTTGTAGGAGGTTAATAATCGTGTCAAGTGTGGTAAAATATTCTTTGATAACAAGCTATTTGAATCATTACTTGTGTTTGATTTTCTTTTGTCATTGTGTGTGCTTATGGACAAGCACAAGTATAGTGGTGAGTGTATTTACGTGTTGAGTGTTAATGTTGTTAGTTATGTTTATGGTACTTTTCGTTCTTGGTTTAGTAGTTTAGTTTAGTTTTTAGCCAAGTTTGATGTTTTGTTAAGTGTGAATAAACAGGGGAGCAAGTTAATAAAAGTTAGTGAAAGAAACAAGGAAAATGGATCTGGTGCGATTGCGAGGTGGAATAGTACAAGCGCTAGAAAGGTGCGATTGCGAGTTACTGCAGTGCGATCGCAATATCAATGGGTCTTCTAAAGGTCGCTTCAGGTGCGATAGCAAGTCAATTAAGGTGCAATCGCACTCAAAAATTTTGCACTTCAGGTGTGATCGCAAGTTAAGTAAGGTGCGATCGCACTTAGGACTTTTGATAAGAAGATAGGCTATTTACTTACGGGTGTGATCACAAGTGTCAGGGTGCGATCGCAATACGCAACTTCAAAGGCAATTCTGACGTTTTCTCATGTGTTTAAATGAATGGTGAACGGTTAAAAGAAGTCTTCAACGTGCGAGAACGTGGGGGGAGCTGTTACAATTCAGTAGAGGTGGACAATCATGAGAGCACTATTAAAGTTAATATAAAAGGAGGGCCAGAAGGTAGAGAAGAGGAAGGGAAGAGAGAGATAAAGGAAGAAGAAGGAGGAACAAAACAGAAAAAGTGGGAGCTCTGTGTTTTCATTTTTGTTTAGATTTTTTTTGTTTACTTATCATGATTGTTGCCTAATTTCTTATTTCAAAGATTGTTTCACTCTCTAGGGTTAATCTTGTTTTTTGAACTTCTATTATGCATGGTTTGTTGTTCTTATGAATAGTTTCTGGTTGATCTTAGTGAGAGTTGAGTTCTTCTTTTAAAACGTGCAAATATAACTTGCATACTAAGAGATTAGTATCTAACTTTTATTTCTCAAAGGTTCTGCAATCCATTTTTGTTTTATTTATATCTGAATTGAGAAATTTGCACGTCGATAAAACAGAGTAGGTAGTTCAAGCTTGAGAGAGAAGAATTACTTCTTAAGCAACTTAGGGTAGTAGAATATTAGGATTCAGATTAACCTTGGCAGGACTTGATAACAATTTTTTTAGATCTTTAATCTTGTGATTTCATGAAATCAATTTCTTTTCTTGTACAATTAGTTATCCATAAAGTTTAATTTTAAATGTTATTTTTTCTATATCACTTTTAATTCTAAAATATATTATTATTAACTTAAATAATCTGGAAAGAATCGATAGTGATGCTTAGCATAATTCTTCATGGGAATGATAACTATACTACAATTACCGGTATGCTTGCCGTCGAGATCCGAGTGTGTTCTATTACATTTTATAACTCATCACTCACCTTATTTTTATGTTTTCAAACAAAACACCCCAAGTATGCACAGGTGTTGCAGTAATTAAGACTCTGCCATAGGATTAGTTGTGTCATCGGGTGTTACTATGTTTGTCTTATCTTTCTTATGTAACGTTTGCTTGAAATTGAGTTATGAGATAGTAAATAAAAAATAAAAAATTTCCCACTATTTTCCACGCTTCTAATTATTAAAGTATAAAAGGTTTAAAATGATTGAATGGCTTGGCTTTGCGAGAACCCTTTGATCGAGTCAAATATCTATTGGAGGGCTACAGTGGGGTCACTGGGAGGACTCCACTCGGGTTTCGAAAGGGGAAATCCAAGTTGGGTCCTTCCACTTTAGGTATCCAAAGTTATCTTGTATAGAAATTAATATGTTTTGATATTTTGTATGAGCCATTTTAATTATAGGTAGTTCAGTCGGTACTCATTTGATGTAGCATGAACTATATAGAAGTAATTACGAAATCACGATAGAATTTACTACGCTAAAGTAATTAGGGATAATTTTATCTTGTTTACTATTAGTATTAATTCAAAAAATCCTTGGCCAAGGTGGAACGACACTTTATAAATAGTTTACAAATTTCATTAATTTGATAAATAGTTAATGGAAAAAATTTAATATGATTGGACTCAAAATAGAGTAGACATTAATTTCATGTTCTATGTTTGATTGGAACATTGTATGATGAAAAGATTTAATTATACAAAAAAAATCATGCATGAAAAGGTTAATCAAAACTACTTTAACATTCCTAAATATTTAGGTGGTTATGATGTATTGCTTGACGTCAATCATGATTTATGAATATAAATTATTTAATTGGAGAACTAAAGATAAATTAAAAAGAATTTTAATTTATCTTATTCTAATTGTGAATTTGAATTATAATTTATAATCAATGTTAACATATTTGAGAACCTAATGGGTCTCACATAAAGAACAAGTTAGACTTGATTGTAAAATTTGAGAATCTTTATAATTACATATGAGATATTTAATAAATAAAGATCAATTTGAGATATTGGATTTTATATTTAAGTAGAATTATTTGTGATTATAATTAATGTTAATTGAAATTAGAATTTAATTTTAATTAAATTATCAAAATGTCCAAAACTTATTATAAATAAACTTAAGCTCAAATTGAGCTAGTAGTTTTTACTCAACCCTCTCTGTCAAAATTACAAAGTTTTCTTAACCTATTATGTAAATACCGTTAGAGGTTAAAAACTTGTGCGACTAAGGTGGTTGACATGAGCTAGTTTTAGGAACGGTTCAAGGGATATGACAAGATTATGATCAAGCTTCGAAATAAGGTAAACATTAAGATTCATATTTTATTATGATTCATGCATTAATCATTTTATAGAATTACAGTGATCTTAGTTTTCAAGAAATCAAAATACAAAAATTTTCGCAATTATTCCACTACAATTGAGATTAGATCCTGTCTCCATTTTCCTAAAATTTTCTCTCTAATTCATCATTAAGACCTTATACTATTAATTGAATATTCAAATTTGTTAATCCACCAATTTTGTGGTTAAAATATCAATCTAAGGCAATTTGCTTCTTGTTCTTCTTCTCTTCTATAATATTATATTTCATAAGGAATGAAATGCTTCTTTCTTTTCTTTTACAATTCTATTATATCTACCTCTATTGTTACATTTTTATCACCAACCCCTATCGTCATTCATCTATAATGATGGCCACCCAAAAGTTATGAAACCATTTTTATAATATATAGTGGCAAACTCATAACTAATAATTTTTTTTTGGTAAATCAGTTCCAAAACCAAAAGGAATAGCCTTACCTAAGAACACGAGGGACTCTACAAAATTGTTCCCTATGAATAAAAACATACCACAATAATTAGCCTATACATATCTACCAACCAAGATGACCTTGTAGAAAAGGTACTCCTTAACCAGCAACACATACATTTATAGACTAACATAGTAAAGCAGTAAAGTAAAATAGTAAAGCATTTTTCCTCTAGCAAAGCAGAGTTTTGAGTTAACACTTCATAGGTTAAAGCTTCTTAACTGCGTGTCTTCTATTTTGCTGAACAGGGTGGGATCTTTTTTGCTTAAGATATCGAGGATGATAAATGGAAGAGCCCTTTCCCCTGCTACTTGCATCCATCTTGTCCCAAACAGCATGATCCAAAGTCTTGAAATTTTCTAAAATTGAGATAAAACCATCTAATGCCTTCCTTGATCCTCCATCGTATGCTTTCATAACTTTCACCCAAGCCCTACTTGGTGAACTCTGTAAGGATACTTTTGATCCTTTAAGAAACCAAAAGAGGAGTAGGGGATCTCCTACTTTCAAGAACTGGAACAACTTGCAAAACATACCATTAAAGAAAATAATCCTTTCCAATAGTTACCTTCCCTTAGTGTTTGAGCTTAGAAGTTCCATAACTTGGAAGACCACTCTAGTGTTTATGTTCCCAACTTCCAAGGCTTTATCTTTGAATGTTCTATGGTTTCTTTTGGACCAGATGTTATACACACTCATAGAGAGGAGAATGATAAGAAGGTTGAGGGTAAATATTTGTGTAGTTTGAAGGGTGGTTACACCATCTTAAGAAGGCTTGAAGATTTATCAGATTTGGCAAGTGGATTTGAAAATGGCTTAAACTATGTGTCTATACTATTTTAGAGTAGGTGCAGTCAAAAAATAGATGGTCAATAGACTCATTATTTAGGAAACACAAAGAGCAGTGACTTGGGGCATAAGAGAAGAGAAGTTTGTCCCTCGTTTACAACTTACTAAGAAAAGCTAGCTATAGGATGAAGGAATACCTTGGGCTAGTTCTTTTATGCCAAACTAATTTATGCCATAGGAAGCAAGGATTAGGAGGTCTGAAGGTAGTGTAAGCTGAAGCATTTGTGTTTGTTTTGTAGGGCCTTGCTAGCCATTCCAATCTATCAAATCGAGAGCACTCTAGTTAGTATGGTAAGGGCTCTAGGGTTTGTATAGTCTCAATTGTGGTCTCCAGCCAGCTCCACACATTATTTTTGATAACATCAGAAACTTTTGCATTCATCAGTAATTCTGATCCATTGATCACTCTGGGAGTTGAGAGGTCCTTCAGAATGCCTCTAGGATGCCAAGGATCCTACCATAAGAAAGTAGATCTCCCATTTCCTATCTTAAATCTGAATTAGTTCCCAATAAGATCCCTAACATGTAATAGCTTCCTCTAACTCCATAAACTATTATTACTAGGTTGGGCATTTCAGAAAGTTTACCTTCTAAAAATAATAGTATGCACACATCAAACCCATAGAACTTCATTATCATTAAAAAGAATCCAAATTCTTCTTCCTATAAGCACATTATTCCACGTAGATAAGTGTTTAATGCCTAAACCACCCTCTCTTTTGGATCTACATAGGTCATTTCATTTAACCTTCGCATGAGAGTTAGACACTACCTTCCCAGACCACAGAAAATTTGTTAATTTAGCCTCTATATCTTTAATAATGGAGGAAGGAATAATAAAATGACTAGACCAATACACCTGAAAAGTTGAAAGCACAAAAATAACCAACTGTAGTCTACTAGTATAGGAAAGAATTCTATAGGTCCATTTGTTTATTCTAGCATCAATTTTATCCAAAAGAGGAATGTAATCTCTCCTAGAAAGCCTACTTGTTAAAGGGGATACCCCTAGGTAATGAATATTAAGGTGACCTCTTTGACGGCCCGTTAGAGATTCCAACTGATGAGTCATATGAATCACATCAGTAGATAAAATGTACTGACTCTTGCTAAGGTTCATGTCTAGGCCAGACATATTTGAGAAAGTACACAGGCAATTAAGCAAATTTTGAACCAAAACTAAATCAACATGACAAAACATTAAAAGATCATTAGCAAACAAAAGGTGGGATAGTTTTAGAGCTTTACACCTATAGTAGTATTTAAAGGAGTTATTACATGCTATAGAAGCATCCAAACTCCTCGAGAGAACCTCCATACAGATGATAAAGAGATAAAAGGATAAAGGATACCCTTGTCTTAAGTCTGATTTATTGTGAATAACGTTTTAGGGAGATCCATTGATCATAATCGAATATAAAGGGGAGGTAATACACTCTTCATTCCACTTAACAAAAATAGGAGGAAAACCTATAGCTAAAAGAACATTCAGGAGGAAATCCCAATGAATGGAATCATAGGCTTTTTTCAGATCAATTTTGAAAGCACAACGCTTATGATTATTCGACAGATGGTAATTTTTAAAAATATCTTGATCCAAAAGGATATTATCCCCTATTAGACGACCTTTTATGAAGGCACTTTGACTAGGGCTGATAATGTGAGGTAGCAAGTCTTTAAGCCTATTTGTCATTATTTTAGAAATCACCTTATAAATAAAGATACAATAGGAAATTGGTCTATAATCATGCATAGTGGAAGGATGATCCATCTTAGGAATAAGAGAAATAAAAATAGAGTTAAGCTCTTTGAGAAGCCTCTTGTAATGGAAAAAATCTTGAATGGCTTTAGTAATATCACCCCCAACAATATGCTAAGTTTTGTTAAAGAAGAAACCATTGAACCATCTAGACCAGGAGCCTTATTAGGATTAAAAGAGTTAAAAACATCCCTAATCTCTTACGTTGTGACTTCAAAAAGGAGATTTTTTAAAGATTTTCAGGAATAGAAGAAGGAAAAAGATTTATCATATACTCTCTAGAGGAGGGATGGTTTTTCTTGTTCCCAATAATGTTTTGAAAAAAAGCCTAAGAACTATTTTTGGATCTCTTTAAACTCTACAATCCTATGACCAGTACCCATCAGTAAAGAGTGGATGTTGTTCCTATTCCTATTCAAAAAATATAGTTACGAAAGAATTTGGTATTCCTATCTCCATCTTTGAGCCACTTAATACGGGAAGACTATTTGTAAAACGACTTCTGGTCCCCAAAAAAATTAATCAAATTAGTAATGGCTTGATTTTCCTAGGCAACCAAGTGAGGATGTAGCATCCCACTCCCGCAAGACCTGAACCCGATATCGATGGTGATATCCGAGCCCGTGCCTCACGAGGGTGGTATGCTAGAGCA
>JANPWT010543919.1:0-12037 GCA_024678245.1 Erythroxylum densum | reverse complement strand
TGACTGGGTGAGCCATCGATGATGGTCACTCACTGAGTTCGCAAAACTCACCCAAAATTTGCAATTATTTTTCAGGATTTGAAGAATACCCCGTTAGGTAAACGGGAGTATAATTACTGTAAACAAGGGAAAACTAGAAGTCGGGATCAGTTCGCATCTGCCTTGTGTCTTTTTCTTTTCGCACTGAATTGTATTTTCTGCAAAGTATTGTATTTAGTGTATTTGAATATATTTGGTGTGTATAACTTACCGATTGGAAAAGGGTTTGCAAAAGAGATTGATCATAGTGTAATGTGATTTGTTTTTGGAATGGGCTAATCGAATTTCTAGTATGAAAAAAAAAATGGCAACTACTGTAAATGAAAATCTTTCTGAATAAAAGTGGGCCCAAATTTGTTATTCTTGATCTTCGTGTTCGTTTAACAAAAAAAAATTTATACTGAGTTTTTGACTAAGTGATGTAGCACGCCACCCTCGCGGGACATGGACTCGGATATCACCATCGATGTCAGGTTCGGATTATGCGAGAGTGGGGTGTTACATATAATCACTCTATAAGAGAGATGTTGATTCCAATAAAGTACAAATGGATGAAGTATAAGCCAATCTTGTTGTAGAAAGAGATGAAGACTATATTGAGGATGAATTATATGACAGTGATGATACTTTGGTTTAATATAATAGTGATGAAGATTTTCGAGATCTTGATCATGATGATTAAAGGTTAAAAAAAGTTGCTTATATTGTTTGAAATGTATTGTTGATATTTGAGTTATGTTAATACGTATGGTTAAAATTGGAAGTGCGTTGTAACAATCAACAAAATAACTAGACCTATAACTATAGCATTGGTGAGTTTAGGTTGATCTCAGAGATTAAATCCAATTACTTTCTTAAATTATATTTATATGTAAAATAGGGGGATTTGGTTCAATGCAAATTAGAAAATAAAGTAAAGTTGAATATATAAAAGCAATTTAAATTAAACAGCAGCAAAGTGATAAAATTGATGAATGGTTTGAAACTTGATTCTTCAGTTTAATCTCAACCTACGCATAATTTCACATACGTCATTGCATTATCGTCTTTCCACCTCTTTTTAGACTATTAATTGTGAATTAACAACAAGTTCTGTTAATCTCAATTTGTCCTTAGGTCATAGATAATCAAGAAGAGCTCATTAATTAATCCTAATTATCGAATAACCTAGAATAAGCTCTCTAAGCTTAATTAAACAACCACCTTACGAGTGAGAAAAACATACCAATCCAAGAAATAATCACATAAGCTCAGATTATTTAACCTAGGTTACATTATCCCTAATTATATAATACCATTAGTTGCTATAAACGGATTCAAACATGACTATTATGTATTGCATTCAAAGTTCGAGCAATGGGTTCTCTTGAAAAATAATCCAATAGAGCATCAAAATCATTCTTACACAATACCCAATCAATAAACATAAGATAATGTAAACAATATGAAAAGAGGGAAAGAACATGATACACAAACACGATATGCTTAATTACGCTCCTTGGTATTGACTTCACCTCCAAACTAGTGTTAGGAAGGTTAGCCCTCTATCTTCTCTTTCAATCTCCAAGAAAGAGCCATTAATCGTCTCTGGAGATGTCAAAAATTGAAGAAGAAATGAAGAAAATGGCATTTGTTTAAGTCTCCTTTCTGTAGTCACAAAATAATGCTTTAATAGTAAAAAACTAGGTTACAAGAAGGACAAATGGCAAGTTTACGAGCGTGACTTAATGTCTCACACCTGTGAGGATGAGTTATGGGCATGACAAGGAGATGGCCATGACTAATTTGTAATGGCCGTGAGACATGTCCCATAGCCATGACATTGCTTATCTTCTTTCATTTTGGTATTTTTCTTGTCTCCTCTTAATTTTAATCCTTCTACTTCTAGCTCCATAAATCCAATTGAATGTAAATCTCAAGAAGATGGCTCGAAAAGTATGCTTTCGACTAACTTTACCTATTATGCTTCTAAATTTTGCCTAAGATCAAATATGAACTAGAGTGAGTATCTTAAGCATTTTAAAGCATTAATCACTAAGTGTTAATGATTAAATGTATTAACAACTAAGCACATATCAAGTTCTCCTACCTTTAGCTTTTGATCATCCTTGGCCAAATCATCAGAACCAAAGTCACAAACCAAAACACTTACTCATTTTTTGTATTTTTCAAGACGAGATAGTCATAACCAAAGAGAAATAACTTCCAAAAGTATAACAAAAACTCAACATTCAATGCTTCTAGTCAGATGAATCAGCATTCATCATCTTTAGAAACTGACCAGTCTAGAGTTAGACTTGGATAAAAAGTATTTAAATAACATATATCCATAGGCACACCCAAACACCTTTCATGATCATAACATTCTACAACTTTGCATAAGATTTCATTTCTCCACCACTAAGAGTCATAGGCATAATTATGAATCAAAGGACTTTTCTAAAGTTGTAATATAGGAAAGGGTAAGGTCAGATATATTTAGGTAATGTAGCATAAAAGTCATCAAGTTACTGAAGCAAAATTAACACTCAATGAAACATCAAGTGCACATGCTAACATTCATTCAAAACTGGATACCATCAGTTGTGATGAATGCAACAATTATATTTCATAGCTCAAATTCAAGCTCTCACACTATAAACCATATAAAGCATAACCAATTAGAAGGAATCACTCGTAAAAATCTTTGATGACAATACATTGAAACTATAGGGAGTGATCCTTCCAAAACAACATCTACCTCATATGTAACATACTCAAATTTCCCATTCAATACAACTTTAAGAGGAGAAAACAAAGGAACAACTTTTCAAAACAAATGTGTTTCCTCCTTGATACTTTTATTTAAACATTTTTTCTTTTGTTTTTCTCTGGTTCTCTTTTTATTTTTTGTAATAAAAATTGAAAGAAGCTACATCGTCATGGGAATTTCATTGATAAAATGTAAAATAGCATCCCAACAATAATAAACATCCCACAAATATGCACATCCCCATACTTATACTTTTGTACATCAATAATCATCAACAATTAACAAATGCTCCATTAGCTTTAAGACTTGGGTAGGACATTTGGTTATATTTAAAACATATAACGTGGTTAGCATAAAAAGAAAGGCTAATAAAGCTTAAAGTGGCTTAACAAAGGAAAACTTATATCAATGGATGGGCTATTTGGATAATGTAGCTTGTAAAAGCAAAGAATGCCTAATAATTTTCATGTTAACGCATGTGATAAAAATGTGGTCTTAAATAGAAAATCAAAGCAAAGTCAGGATGTACATGTCATGAAGGTCACACATAAACAAAAGACAACGAGACTGATATTGATGTGCCATTTAATAAGGCTCAAAATCTTACTAGCTTTTGTCTACCACTAGGCACTACTCTTCTAAAGATAATGTATATTGACCAATCACAAAAGAAAAAGTGCATGCTAAAGTTGCCATGGATTTATCTAGTCAATTCATGCTCAAATTATGACTATATAGTTTTAAAAGAAATAAAAAAGAGAAAACGTCTGTTTATTTGTTCAATTTTGAAAATGCCTAAAAAAGTCACATAAGCAACAATGAAGCTTAAGAATATATATAAAAACTAAGATTCCCACCCCCATACTTAAAACTTACATTGTCCCCAATGTAACATCATATGTGAGAAATGGAGTATTTAATGAAAATAGAAAATGCATAAATGTAAATAAACAAAAATCAACTTACTTTAGGTTGCCTCCTAAGTAGTGCCTTTGTTTATCATCGTTGGCTCAACTCCATGTTGCTCAATCTTCATAATGAGGGTTTTCTATTCCTGTCACTTCCACATCCTCTATGTGGAATCCTTCATAGAAGGGTTTCAATCGATGACCATTGACCTTGAATTTCTTGTGTGTCAGTAAGCTTTCAATTTTAATTGCATCGTGCGAAAAAACATTAGTAACAACAAAAGGTCCAATCCAACGGGAATGTAATTTACCTGAGAAAAGCTTAAGTTGTGAATGGTAGAGAAGAACTTTTTGCCCAACAACAAAATTCTTCCAAACAATCATCTTATCATAAAATTGCTTCGTCTTTTCCTTGTAAATTTATGCATTCTTATAAGAGTCAAATCTAGGCTCTTCCAATTCTTGTAGTTGCAATTTTCTATGTTCACCTATCGCATCCATCTTCATATTACATTGCTTAATTGCTAAAAAAGCTTTGTGTTCAATCTCCGCTAGAAGATGACATAGTTTTCTATAGATTAGCCAGTATGGAGACATGCCAATCAATGTCTTGCATGCTGTCATATATGCCCAAAGAGAATCATCAAATCATTGAGTCCAATCTTTAAGATTCGGGCTCACCATCTTCTTAAAGACTGACTTAATTTCTCTATTTGACACTTTTATTCGTCCATTTGTCCATGGATGGTAGACCATGGACACCTTGTGAGTGACATGGTACTTCTTTAAAAGATTTCAAACCACTCAATTGCAAAAATGAGTACTCTTGTCACTAATCAATGCTTGCGATGCTCCAAACCTAGCAAAAATATTAGACTTGACAAATTCTACAACAATTTTAGAATCGTTAGTCCTGGTAGTTTTAGCTTCCTCCTATTTAGAAACATAATCCATAGCCAACAAAATGTAACCAAAACCAGAAGAGGAAGGAAATTGTCCCATAAAATCAATGCCTTATACATAAAAAATTCATATGTAAGGATTGGAGATAAAGGCATTTGATCTTTATAGGATAAATTACCTTGTTTTTGGCATTGTTCATATGTTTTACATAACATATAGGAATCTCGAAATATTTTTATCTAATAAAAACTACATTCAAGTATTTTTTTTCCTAGTAGTTCTATTAGGTCCAAAATGACCACCACAAGCATAGGAATGGAAAATTTTCAAAATATATTCACATTCAAGTTCAGGAACACATTTCCTAATCACTTAGTTGGAACAACACTTCCAGAATTGAGGATCATCCTAAATATAATATTTTGAATCACTCTTTATTTTGTTATGTTTAGCTTTACTCAAATCATTAGGTATCTCATGGTTCACTAGATAGTTTACAATATTAGCATACCATGGTACCTTATCTTGAAAAGTTAGTAGTTGCTCATCCGAAAACAACTTTTGCAATGGTATTAAATCCTCTTCCTTCATAACTCGACTTAAGTGGTTCGTGACTGAATTCTCTACACCTTTCTTATCTTTGATCTCCAAATCAAACTCTTGGAGTAGGAGAATTCATCTAATGAGCCTTAGCTTCACTTCCTTTTTCGAAAAAGATACCTTAATGTTGCATAGTTATAATATATAATCACTTTAAAACTAAGTAAATAAGGTATAAATTTATCTAAAGCAAACTAAATAACTAAAAGCTCTTTTTTATGGCGGAGTAGTTGCATTGTGTTGGACTGAGTGTTCAGGAAGTGTAGTAAATGGCATGAGTCATTTTGCCACATTTTTTACCAAGGACGACACCTACAATAAAATTTCTTGCATCACATATAATCTCAAATGATGACGCCAATTAGGTGGTTGAATGATTGGTCCCGAAGTTAAAAGTTCTTTCAACTTGTCAAATACTTCCTTACATCCCTCATCAAAGTCAAAGAGCACATCCTTTTGCAACAAATGATAGAGATTTGTTAGATCTTGTTGAAGTCTTTAATAAACCTGTGATAAAAACCTACATGTCCAAGAGAAAAACAAACATCTTGCATATTTGTAGGGTAGGGTCACAATTTCTACCTTAGCTTTATCGACCTCAATTCCTCTAGATGAGATTACATGTCCCAAAACTATTCCTTGTTCAACCATAAAATGACATTTGTTAGAATATAGAACAAGATTAGTTTCGATGCATCGTTCAAGTTTACAATTCAGATTATCCAAGTATGCATCAAATGAATCCCCATGGATAGTAAAATCATCCATAAAAACCTCAATAATATGCCTAACATACTTAGAGAAAATACTTACCATACATCTTTGAAAGGTGGTTGGGACATTGTAAAGTCCAAATGACATTCTTCTATAAGAAAATGTACTAAAGGAGCATGTGAATGTTGTTTTCTCTTGATCCTCTAAAGCTATCACAATTTACTTACAACCTAAATACCCCTCAAGAAAACAGTAATGAGAACATCCTGCAAGTTGTTCTAGCATTTGATCGATGAATGGGAGTGGAAAGTGATCCTTGCATGTAGTAGCATTTAACTTCCTGTAATTGATGCATACTTGCCATCCATTTTGAATTATTATAGGGACAAACTCATTATTCTCATTTTCACCATTATAATCCCAGTCTTCTTTTGTACCACTTGGGCTAGACTTACCTATTTACTATTCGAAATTGGATAGGTTATACCAACATCAAGCAACTTCAAGATTTCTGTCTTTATCACTTCGATCATCGAAGGATTCAATCTTCTTTATAATTCTCTTAGTGGTTTGGATCCTTATTCCAAAAGAAATTGGTGCACACATGTCGAAGGGCTAATACCCTTAATGCCAGCTATGGTCCACCCTATAGCTGTGATATGGTCTTTAAGTACTCAAATGAGCTTTTCCTTTTAAAGCTTAGTTAAGTTCTTTGCTACGATTATCGTAAATGTTTCTCCTTTCCCCAAAAATACATATTTCAAGTGGTTCGATAATTGCTTTAGTTTAATTACAGGTCCCTGCACAACCAAAGGTAGAGATTTCGTATGAGCTATTGGCAATTAAATATTTGCAAATAGATACCTTTTTTCCATTGGTTTCAGTGATTACAATGCTAGCACGATTTCTTCCATATCATCTATAATGAATAAGTTAGAATTTTATAAAGTGTTTTCCTATAAACTCATAAAAAGAATGATTTCTAACTTATGTTTGTCTTCCATATCAAAAACTTCTTTAGACAAGCAATCAATGACATCAATTGATAAAATGGAATGAACATCACTAGGGTACCTCATAGCTTCAAAAATATTAAAGTGAACAATTTCACCATCAAACTTCATAGTTAATGTTCTTACATCCACATCAATCTTTGTCATTGATGTCTTCAAAAATGGTCGAACTAAAAGGATTGGTACAAAAATTGATGAAGGTTCTCCCTCTATGTTCAATACATAAAAGTCAGCGGGGAGAACCAATTCGTTAACCTACACTAAAACATCCTCTACAACTCCTTCAAGATAAACACTAGATCTATCATCGAATTGAATTATAAAACATGCTTCTTTCAAATATCCAAATTCAATAAAGTGTAAATGGAATATGGAAACATTCCCTTTTCAAATATAGTATCACCTATTTTGCAGCACATTGAAAATGTACCTAGATCCTTACACTTTAGGGGAAGCTTTCTTTAAATAACTGCGGATAAGTTTCCCCCACACTTACTTTCTCGTGTCCTCTCGATTTCCTTTTAGACAAGCATAATTCTTTGAGAAATTTGGCATATTGAGGAACTTGTTTTATAGCATCAATTAGATGTAAGTTCACCTTTACCTTTTTGAACATTTCCATAATCTCCTTATCTTGGACTTCTTTCTTTGATTTAGCAAACCTGCTAGGAAAAGGGGGCAGAATATTAGTAAAATTTTAATTATAAGAGATAGAGAATTTACCTTAGTTGCCTTTTTAGCTTCTTTTAGAGATACTTCAAGTTCCTTTTTAAATTCTTCATCATCGCCAATAATAGGAGTCTTATGTGCTGCCTCTATCTCATTAACACTTCTCAAGGTGATAGCACTTACATTCTCTTTTGGGTTTACAATCATTTGAGAAGGTAGTTTAACCGAACTTTGATTTTCCAATCAACTCACAGTAGTAACTATATGACTTAATTGATTATCTAGATTCTGAATGCTAGCTCTTGTTTGATGTTGAAATTGTATGACATTATTTTGGAGCTGAGTGGTATTTTAAGTCAACATTTTCATCATTTCTTTCAGTCAAGGTTAAGAACTTGATGGTTGTGCTTGTCATTGTAGGAGTCTTTCTGTTGTCCTTGCTTCCTATAGTTATTGAATAGAGGATTCTTCCATGATGAATTCTGTATATAGGGGTAGCTAGGATCATACTTCTTTGTGGTTGAGCTAGAAAACTTCCTAAGAAATTCACTTATTCCATAGAAGTGTCTTGCAAGTTTAGACATATATAGGGATGTCCTACCATTGTGAAAATTTCGCATACCTAGGCTTGTTGAGCACCATTTGCAACTATTTGTCTAACTAAAGATGTCAACCCAATTATCTGTTGCTCCAATGTGACAGTACTAGCTTCATTGACTTTCAATGGTCTGGGTCTTCTCGAATACTGAATTGTTGAGAGTTAGCAGCCATGCTGGAAATCAAATTCCTGGCTTCAATTGGTGTCTTATCTACCAACGCACCTCCACTTGTTGCATCTATCATACTTCTTTCTTATGGCATAAACCCTCATAGAAGTATTGGATCAAGAGTTGTTCACTGATTTGATGGTAAGGGAAGCTAGCACACAGCCTCTTGAAATGCTCCCAGTACTTATATAATGTCTCTCCATGGTGTTGTCAAATTGCATATATTTCCTTCCGAATATTTTGTAACTCTAGAGGCAGGGAAGTACTTCTCCAGAGAAAAAGTCTCTACATCTCGTTCCAAGTAGTGATTGATCCAGATGGTAAGTAGTAAAGCCAATCCTTAGCAGTGTCTCCTAATGAGAATGAGAATGCTTTCAACTTAATATACTCTTCTTGTATCCCAACTGACTTCATGCTAGAACATACTACATGAAACCCCTTGAGATGTATTTGAGGATCTTCACTTGGCATACCACGAAAAGTAAGTAAAAGATGAATTAGACCATATTTAAGCTCAAAAGCAACATCAATGGTAAGAAAATCAATGCACAAAGGTTGATAATTAAAATCAGGAGTAGCCAACTACTTAAGAGTGTGAACATTATTTTATTCTACCATATTAGAATCAATTTTAGAAATGAAATCACTAGAAGAATCATAAAGCAAATCTAAAGCTATTTGAATTCCCGGTGAAGAATCAAGTCTCTTGTTAGTTGGTGATGGATCCTTGAAACTTTGTGCAACTTTTCTTCTCGACCTACGTAGCATTCTTTCAATTTCTAGATCAAATTTTAATTCATTAAAGTGAGAAGATAATGTCATACATTGTAACTAACCAAACATGAAAAGAAATTAACCAAAAATAAAAATAAATTAAACAAATAAATTAAAAAAAGTAAAGGATATTAATCCCCAACATTAAAATTGACATATCACATCATAACACTACTTAAAAACTAGACCTATAACTATAGTAGTGGTGAATCTAGGTCGATCCCACAAAGCGTGTTCGGTTAACTTTTGTTATGAAAAGAATTGGTGTTTAGGTTATAGGGGGTTTGGTTTGATTGCAAATAAGAAAATAAAATGAAACTAAACTAATGAAAACAAATTAAAGAAAACATTCACAAATGATGAAAAGAGATGAATTCGTCAAGGACCTGGTCATCGGGTTAATCTTGGACTACACATAATTAAACATACTTCATTAAGTTGTTATCCTTATATCTTTCCCAGCAATTATTAATTGTAGGCTAACAACAAGCTCTGTTAATCCCAGTTTTCCCTTAAGTCATGTTTAATTAAGAGATGCTCGTTAATTAACCTAGTTATTGAACAATCTAGGATAAGATCTTTAGCTTTAGTTAGACTCCTATATTATGAATTAGGAAATCAAATAATCAAGGCAACAATCACACAAGCTTGGGTCATTTATCCTAGGTTATGTTATCCCTAATGATTTGAAACCATTAGTTGTAATAAATGAATCTTAACATAACAATTAGGATTATATTGTAATTCTAGCAACGAGTTCATACATAATAACAATAAAATAGAGAATTCAATCATTCGTACACAAAAACCAAATAGTAAATATAGGATAACATAATCAATTTCTAAGAGAAAGAACAACAAAGGTGGAATGTTGCCTTTTCAGTTATGATAATGCGGAATGTTTCTATTTCAGTTATGTTTATACAAATTGTTGATGTTTGAATTATATTTATGCATATTGTTGATATTTCACTTATGGTTATGCAAATGATGACTGATGAGTTATGTTAATACGGAATGTTGCTGTTTGAGTTATATTTATGCGAATTGTCGATGTTTGAGTTATGATTATACATATTGTTAATATTTAGGTTATGTTAATGCATAATGTTGATGTTTGACTTATGTTTATGCGGATTGTTGATGTTTGAGTTATGTTTATATGTATTTTTTATGTTGGCTTATATTTATCTGTAATGTTGATATTTAAGTTATAAATATCCAATATAATGGCACTTAGTAGAAACAAAAGGAAATAAGGTGACAAATATCGAAGTTATCCTTAGTCAACAACAATCAAAACCTATTCAACCACAGCCATATCAATCAGATCCTAGCCAATAACAATAATTAACTTCATCTGTTAATGAACCAAGTCAGCGACAACCTCCATCTGCCTCAACTAGTATAGAGGGAATTGCAGGTTTGTTAATCTTTAACACATACAAATAGACTTATGCTTAAATATATATTTTCATGTTTAATGCGTGTTTTCTTATCATTATTCATTTATTGTCAAGTTCTAATACCACCATAAGAAAAAGAGGTAGAGGCATAACTAAAGATTGGGAGTTGCAACGAATGAATCTTGTAATGATCAGCAAGTTATCTGTATATATTGATACCTCGCAAGGTCGTCTTGTAGACAAGGTTCAATCAGTAAAATTTTCTAGTAAGTTGAGTGTAATTTCTAGAACTAAATTGGCTTACCTTAAGCATGTCAAGTAATTGAAGGAAGCCAACCTACTAAAGAATACTTTCGATAAAGTTTTAGTAAATTTTCAATTTATTAAATTATATGCAATATTGTTTTACTTTTTTAAATATTAATTTCACTTTTACTTGTTATTCATAGATGAAGTTGGATATCTTCAATATCGACAAACCTGAGGTTTCAAATTGTGTCACCTCACTTTTGAAACAAAGGACCAAGGATCATCGTTATTGATTGCATAAATATTACAAATATTTTCCTTCGGATGAGGAGGCCAGGAGACAAGCTTTAGGGTGGATGTCTCTATAAAATTGGAACAGATTATGTGATTATTAGTCTCTCCCAATGTTCAGGTTTGTTTTCTATCTCTTCACATTTGCTTCCATTAATCTTGTTACACAATTTAATGACTATTCCTTTTATTTGTTTAGGAAAAGTGTGAGAAAGCCAAGGTTAATAGAGGAAAAATGAAAACTCCTCACAACTAAAGCTCCAAATCATTTATAGTCCTGCAAAATGAATATGTAAATTCTTTATTTAGAATTTATAATTATATTAGTAAATACAATATTATTTATTGTGTTATATATTTTTATCCATAAAATAAAATCAGAAGGAACTAAATGGAGAAAAGTGTGATAGGATCACACTCTATAAACTAACACACTATAAAGAAGGTGAAGGATAGATGTTTGAAGAAGCGCACAATAATTATGTAAGTATAAAATTTTGTTTAAGTTTTAAGTTTATTTATTTATGTAGTATTAATTAATATTATTTGAATTGAATATTGATTTTCTTTTTCAAATTTTAGAATAAGATGCAAAAGTTGTTGCAAACATCAATGTCTATTGGAAATAAGTCAAATGTAAATGACATTTGCAACAAGGTACTTGGTACATAATCCGGATACATCAAAGGGTTTGGGTTTGACCCTAAGCCAGCTGCTTCATCCTTATTAAGACAAGTCCTTTAAAAAAAGGTGGCCAAGTATGAAAAGTCTCCAAGAAATACTTGGCTCGAATTATGTAAGCAGTGAAGAAGAAGATGAGTTTGAGTGACTATTTTACTATTTTTATTTTGCATACAAATAATTTTGAAGCTATAATTAAATTTTTATACACGATCTAATTTAATAACATTTTATTTTTAATATAAAATGCTTCTAATTTTCATTTATTTTA
>JANPWT010542738.1:0-12047 GCA_024678245.1 Erythroxylum densum | reverse complement strand
CTCTTTGGTTTTTATGAAGGTGTCAATGTCTCGTAAAGTTTCAATCGATATTGCTCAAGGTCGATTTACGGGGACTTCCAATCCCTTTATTTGTTAGCTACTTGTAGTTTTACCACCTTGCTTTTTCTGTTCTGCAATTTGGCCTTTTAACCAAGTTATTATTACGAATAATAATTAAAGTACATAGCAGACAAGATGAGAAGAAGGAGAAGAATGACATCGGAGTACATAGCAAACAAGAGAGCCAAAGAACGATGTATTTTGTAACAGTTGTAATAACCATAGTACGAAATGAAAAATGTGAAGACCCAATATGAACGATTTATTTCTAATAGTTTTGAGACAAAGATTCAACGATGAACTAAGCACGTGAAGGGTCAGTGGTAGAGTACTGCGCTCAGCTTGAAAGACATTCAAACAAACTGTCATTACTAGAAATCTACTTAATAGGTTTCTTCCTGAATGATCTTAAACTGGGGATGATGAATCCCTAAACACTTCAACAAGCTTATATATTCACTAAGAAACAAGAAGCGATAGTAGTAGTCGGCGTGATTGTATACTTTGAAAAGGACAAAAACCACTGGGGCAGATGAGGGGAAGAGCACTTTCTATGTACAAAAATGCAAATCAAACAGTCACTCCAATCAAGAGCAATCCAGAGGCAGTATTACTTCTTACACCAGGGAACCGAGGAAGCATCAATAAACCCAATTACAACAAGAATTTGCAAGGAACAAAGGCAACGGACAGTACAGAATCCGATGAGAAGAGACCAAGAGGACTATGTTTTTGGTGTCACGAGAAGCACACTTCAGGGCACAAATGTAAGAAAAGACAGTTCCAACTATATATGTCGGAGGATGAAGAAACAATCAAAAGGCAACAAGTGAACGAGGAGTAGAACGAAGGGGTACCATTTAGTTCCAATGTATCCTTAGAAGCGTCGTAGGGTCTAGAAAGCCAAAGGGAGCTTAAACAGATAAGGCTCATGAGAAATCACCAGAAGAAAACCTTGTACATCCTCATTGATAGCGGGAGTACTAATAACTTATTAGAAGAAAAATTGATTAGCAAAAGGAAATGTAGAAGTGGTGGAAATACCACCCATGGACATTACGTTGGAAGGTGGTTTAAAGTTGAGTAGTAGGAAAATATGTAGGAATTTAACTTGGAAAATGCAAGGGTTACAATTCACCACTGATGCATTGATCCTTAAGTTGGGAGGATGTAACATGGTCCTAGGAGTCTAATGGTTGGTGACCCTCGACTATACACTATGTAAATTCAAAGAGCGCATCATAGAATTTCAATGGGAGAGCAGAACAACGAAGTTGATAGGCAACCCAAATGAATGAGTTGGAGAAAATATTAGGTAAAGGTCTCCACAAACTAATAAAAATTTTAAGTAAAGGAACATTATTTATACTATGTCTATCATAGCCGATTGAGTTCCATATATAGAAACTTATGTTGAAAGATAAAACTAATACTAGAGAAGAATTAGAAGGTTTGCTTACTAATTTCGGTGAGATGTTTCAGGAGCCTAGACTACTGCCCTTAAAAAGAGCCCATGATCATACTATCCCTTTAAAACAAGGAGTAGAAACCATAAACATACAACCCTTCAGGTATTTCGGAGAATAAAAAGATGCTATTAAGAGATCTACGAAAGATTTAATGGAATAAGGATTTATTAGGAAGAGTGTTAGTCTTTATGCTTCACCATTGATTCTTATTAAGAAAAAAGATAATACATGGAGGGTATCTAGAAACTATAATCAGTTGAACAAGCACACGGTTAAAAGCAAATTCCATATCCCACTTATTGAAGAGTTGTTGGAAGAGTTAATTGGATCTAGCTGGTACTCTAAATTAGATCTAAGATTTAAGTATCATTAGATTAGAATGAGGGAAGAATACATACCAAAAACAACATTTAGAATTCATGAGGGACATTTAGAGTTTTTAGTTATGCCTTTTGAGTTGACAAATGCACCTTCAACCTTCTAAAGTCTTATGAATGACATCTTGAAACCTTATTTGCACAAGTTTCTATTAGTTTTCTTTGATGATCTTTTATTTCACAACAATAACTTTTCACAACATTTAGAACATTGGTGGCAGATTCTACATGTCTTACAGCAGCAACAACTTTTCATTAATGGAAGCAAATGTATTTTTGGAGCTAGACAAGTTAAATATTTAGGACATTCTATCTTTGAGAAAGGATTATCTATGAATGTCGAAATGATCAAAATTATCCAACATTGGCCACAATCACAAATGTTAAAGGAACTTAGGGGTTTTTAAGGTTGATAGGATATTACAGACACTTCATAAAGCACTATAAGGTTATAGCCAGGCCTCTCAACAAACTGCAAAAAAAATAGGTAGCATGAAGGTGGAAATGGGAGGATGAGCAACAACAAGCGTTCAAAAAACTTAAAGAGATGTTAATGACAACTTTAATCCTAGCTCTACCAAACTTTTCACACCTCTTCATAAAGTAAGCAGATGCATGTGAGAAAGGAATTGGCATAATGCTCCAACAAGATGGGCATATGATATTGGCACCCAAACACCAAGGACTCTCAACCTACAAAAAAGAATTTTTAATTATTCTCAAAATTGTAAAGCAGTGGCACCACTACCTAAATGAGCAATTTTAAAGAGTACTAACTAACCAAAAAAGCTTGAAACATCTACTGGAGCAAAGAATTTTTATACCATTTCAACATAATTAGTTACCTAAGCTAATAGGGTACAATTTTGAAGTTGCATTTTAGAGCGGGAAGGAGAATATTGCAGCAAATACCTTATCTAGGCTCTCAAGTAAAGAGCTATTGACGATGACAATATCCCGTATTTAGACAAATTTAATGGAGCAGATTAGAGAAGGATGGAAGAAGGATGCCATCATCCGAATCCTTATAAGGAAATTGGAGAACTAAGAGGTGCACTTTGGGAAATACAAATAGAAAAATAGCATATTGAGATGGAAGGGGAGGATTTTCATTAGCTATGATGATGGACTCGAAAAGAAAATCATATCTTTCACATACGATAGCCTACAAGGAGGTCATTTAGGTGTGACAATCACTATCAAAACGGTAGTTAATTTATGTCATTGAAAGTAATTGGCCAAGGACGTACAAAATCACGTAAATAATTATGATACTTGCCAACAAAGTAATCATGATCATGCAACATATCTCAGACTATTCCAACCCCTTCCAACACCCGAATGTTGCTGGTAAGAGATAAGAATGGAATTCAACGAGGGCTTACCCCTATCTAGAGGTAAATCCTCCATTTACATAGTAATGGGTTACATGAGAAAATATTCAAACTTTATGGCAATAAAACACCCCTATACAACCCAACATATTGCTCAAGTATCTATAGATCACGTCTTCAAGCTATATGGTATGCTCAAAGCCATAGTAAGTGACTGTCACCCTTTATTCCTAATCATTTTTGGCAAGAAATGTTTATGTTGCAAAGTGTTAGTTTGAAAATCTCCACATTGTACCACCCTCAGATTGACGGACAATCAAAAGCTATCAACAAAGAAACCTATCTCAAGTGTTTTTACAGCAACGCTTCACATAAATAAGTGAATTTGTTATTGATGCTCGAGTGGTGGTATAACATGACCCATCACATCCCCATTAACACCACTCCCTTCAAAGTTCTTTATGGTTACCTGCCACTTTTTATGTACCTTACCAAGTGGGAGACTCTCGTAATGTTCTGATAGATCAAGCATTCCAAGAAAGAGTGGAATCAGTTCAAATAGGCAAATTCCATTTCAACAAAGCACAATAGAGGATGAAACAACATACATATATGAAGAGATTGGAAATAGAATTTAACGCGGGACAATGGGTGTTTTGTAAAGCTCCAGTCATACAAACCAATCAGAAGCTAGCTCCACTATATTTGGTCCATACTAGATCATTGCTAAGATCAATAAGGTGACATATACTTTAGAATTTCCTAAGTAATCAATAATTCACCCAACCTTTCTTGTCTCATAGTTAAAGAAATCCATCTATAACAAAATAACCACTTCTTCACAACTACCATAAATGTTAAGCAACATCAAAAGGGCACCTAAGGCTATATAGGGAAGAAGAATGATCAAATGTCATAATCGAGTAGTAACACAAAAGTGCTTGTGCAATTTCAAGGGGAGAGTAGAGAAACCGCCACATGGGAATGGTGTTTGAGTGACAGAAGAGATTTCTTGGAGTTAATCTGATAGATAAGGTGGTTATTGAATGGAAATGGGATGTTTCAAATAATGATCAAAGTACATAGTAGGCAAGAGAGAAGAAGAAAAAGAACAATGTCGAAGTACATAGTAGATAAGAAAGAAGAATGACATCGAAGAACGCCGAGCTCTAGCCTAGATAAGTGATCCTGTAATCCCCCTAGCCCAAATTCAAGATTTTCAATTCGTTCTTTGTTGGTCGACATTGTGCAAGCTTTGGTACCAAATTGATAGGTCCTAGTCAAAGCTTGTTGAAAATAGAAGAAATAACGTTATGCTTTTGGGTGAGAACAACCATGAATTTTTTTCATTGTAATAAGCTTGCTTATTATTTCCTTCAAAAGAGTTTAAATACAAATGAAATGATTAACAGTTTCCCTAAAAATATGACCTATAACGATTAGTGCACTAAAGTAGCAACAACTAAAAATAACTATTACTAGACCAATTCTTAAGCAAGCATAATTGTAACAAAACAAATTCCAACACCTGTCTATTTCAGCACTTACCACCTAGCCCATAAATCTTACTTGTGAATATATCTTGGATTCATTCTTGACACCTTTGAGGATCTTTTAAGCTTATCAATCCATCAGAAAAGCTTATTGGTAATGGCATCTCTGGTTGAAAAGAAAGCATCTTCTCTTTGTAAGGCCTTCTTAGTTTCATTAAAGACTTTGCTCCCCCTATTTGCTTAATAAGAAACTTTAATGTTTTCGATATATAAGAGATCACAAACGCCATTTTCATCATCAAAGATCAAATAGATGAGGTACTTTTTCATAAAAATTGCTAGTTCTAAAGTAGTTGAAGAGGATCAGTCCTCACAGCTCTAGGATAAACTTGGCCCTTGCACTGAGGGGAATCTAGTACGATTACTTATCCAACAAGAGTCTTTTGCTTACTCCTCAAGTATAAGCCATTGCTTAAAATAATTCTTGAGTTTTTACACATTGGAATGCAAATTGTTGGATAAATCTATCTGAAGAGAAATGTGTTGCGTTCTATAGAGCTCTCAAAAACCCATGTGCAAAACAAAACTCTATTGTTGTTGTTTCTCCCTTCTTTTGTTGTTGAAGTAGATCACTCCATTTCTCCCATTACAAAAGTTATTTATGATGATAGTTCTACGTTAACAAGACAAATTAGGTCCACAAAATTGAAGTTATTAATCGAAATTCCAAAGGGAAACTTTATTTATTTCTTTTCCTAGTTCATTTAGAAAGGTGAAGAAAGTACTAACGGTCTCTTGAAGATTACGTACTTGAGTAAATTGTATCATGTTTTAGGGCATAGCTTGAATGTGTTTAGCTGTTAATTCAATCATTTAGTAAATGATTAGGTTAAAGTTGTATTTGTTTGCTAATTATTTATATTTTAAGTGTTTTATGGGTCAGTACAATTCTTTGAGCTTAAATATTACGTATTTAAGGTACCTTGATGTGTTGGCTAGTGTTTCAGGGTTACATAGAAGAATGGAGGAGTTTCAGAGACATTCGTGCTGAAACAACGACCCACGATCGTAACATGTCAGGCCACGATTGTGACATATCAGGCCACGAAGAATGGAGGAGTTTCAAAGACATTCTTACTAAAACAACGATCCACGATCGTGACATGTCAGACTACGATTGTGACATGTTAGGCCATAATCGTGGCCTACATGCCACGATCTTGATAGAAGGCTCAGAGATGAGCTACAATTGTGGCCTATAGGCTACGTCAGGCAGACGTGTAGACACTCATGAAATTCAAGTTTGTGAGATTTTTTGGACCTCAAAAAATCCTAGGGTTACCTAAAACACAAGAGGATATAAAAAGTGTTAAGTCAAAATAACTTTACGATTAATAATTTTGATGAAGACCAAATAATAATGCAGATGCAAAATGAGATGGAAGCAAAAGCTAAAAATAAGATGGAAGAATATGAGACGAAGCGAAGCTGAAAATGAGATGGAAGAAAATAAGACAGAAGAATATGAGACGAAGAATATGAGATGGAAGCAAAAGTTGAAAATAAGACGGAAGAATATGAGACGGAAGAAAATAAGACGGAAGCGGAAAGTAAAATGAGGCGGAAAGCAAAATGAGATGATAGAAATGAGACAGAAGTGAAAGCCGAAAATGAGACGAAGCGAAGCAAAAAGAGACGAAAGAAAATGAGATGATAGAAATGAGATGGAAGCGAAGCTGAAAATGAGACAAAGCGAAGCAAAATGAGACGGAAGAAAATGAGAGGAAAGAATCGAAGACGAAGACCCGATACCACGTTAGATGATCAATCAGTTTGAGTTAGTTACAGAACTCAACTGAATAACCTTTTCTTCAAAGATCAAGAAACAAGAAGAAAGAAGCAGTTATCAAGAAGCAGTTGAAGACGAAGACTATAAATACGAGTCGAAGTCGAAGAACGAATGTTGGAACCCCTCCCCGGTGGATCACGGGCCCGATGTCCTACATGACACCTGGGCGCGCAACCCACGAAGGAGGAATTCCTCATCACAAAAGGAAACTCAAGATAGACTTATTTTCATGACATCCGAACAAATCTTAATAAATTCACCTTAATTTTCCTCCAATAAAAAAAATTGATCTGCTTAGGGCCCACAATTAAATCCAATTCTTAAGCTAAAATGAAATTCCATGTCTCTAGATTAATTAGGATCAAAAAAATCTCCTCAATTGGATCTCTATAGACCGAGAAATCGCCCAAATACAGAATTGTATTCGATAACGCCACATAATTGACTCTCTTTCATTTTATCCGTAATTTTCAACTCAAACCTGAAAATTCTAAATTTGCATAAAAGGGGTAGGAAATTTTTTTTTTAAAATACTAATGCTTTGAAAATCACTTAAATCGGAGGTCAAACGAAAGAATTACAAATAAAATAAGAGAAAGGGTTTGATTTAGAATAATTAGAAAATCAGAAATTAAATTAAAAAAATGATCTACAAACTTCATGAAGGGTGCAAAAATTAATTCAGTCATTAAGAGGGGTAAAAACACTCTCAAAGTTTCTGCCTATAAGAAAAACCAATGGAACAGTAAAATTATCTACATGAACAGTAACTGCATTCTTTCCAACCTCATCACTTTTTATTCCAAACTCCAATAATTGCAAATTATACATAATTGGAAAGATAGAAAGACAATTTACATTTTCTATGAAGGATGCAAAATTCAAATCAAGCTCTAAGGGGGTGAAAAATCCATCCAAAGGTACTGCACAATTATAACCCTCATCAACAGTAACTGAAATCTTTCAACCCTTATAACTTCTTCATCTTAAGTCCAAAGGTGACAAATTATATATCATTGGAAAGCTCTAAACATATAATACAATCTTCAAGAATACCTCTCAATCCAATTCAAGCTCTAAGAAGGCTTAAAACCTAAGCAAAGTTTCTGTCAAATTTTGCAAAAATTTGACAGCACCTCCTTTAAAAAATCAACTAGCCAAACTTCAATTTTCTCATCCAAACTCCATATACCTACACAAA
This sequence comes from Erythroxylum densum, assembly GCA_024678245.1. Classification (NCBI taxonomy): domain Eukaryota; kingdom Viridiplantae; phylum Streptophyta; class Magnoliopsida; order Malpighiales; family Erythroxylaceae; genus Erythroxylum; species Erythroxylum densum. The sequence goes on along the minus strand of JANPWT010542738.1, from coordinate 4,264 downwards.
AACTCAATTTCCAATCTTCCACAACACAATCCAATCCAAATATATACCCAAACATAATTTAAATGGAAGCAACCTCACTCTTAAGCATCTACTCATTTTCAATCCATAAAGTAACACAATCTCATTCTTTCTTTTTTTCATTCTCAACCATACAACAATACATTCTTAGAAAACATACATAAGATACATTTGACCAACTTCAAAGCTAAAGGAATTAAGGTGGGTGATTTATTAATAATTGAGTTAATAGGCTTATTAAAGTTTTTATAATAAATGCTAATGAATGCTTTCCAATGATTTAAGATTTTTGTATTAATTACTCTTTGTGATGTTGTTAACTTGTATGAGATGTCTTTTGAATGTAAATTCATGTTGGGAATATTTGTAAAATGGTTTATTAAGCGAAAAAGATTTGAGTATGTGATTTTGGCGATTATGTGAAAGTGAAATTTTTGTAAGGGCCATTTGTGGCTAAAGCTTATGAATTGTGTGAATTATGTGATATGCATGCTTTATTTGGATTTGTGGTGGTCCCTTAAGAGTCAGGTGCACCTGTCTAACCATAGGCTTCTCTCGCCTGCCCGCTAGTGGCATTGGAACTCCTCACGGACTCCCATAAGTTCACGGCTACACATGACCGCCTCGCGGGAATGTGTAGTACGTTCCATTTCGGATCCACCCAACCCACTTTTTTATGTTTATGTAATAGGTTGGTTTGTAAATTGGTTGATGTGATGAATTTTGTGAAGAGTTTTGAGAAATTGAAAACGTTTTTTTAATCAATGTGATATTGATTTGAAAATGAATGAATGAATAATGTTTTTGCTTATTCTTAATTATTAAGTTGTTACCCACTGAACCGTCGAGCTCACACCCCATTTTTCCCTCCACAGGCGTTGAGCGAGAAACCGAGTCACCACATCGGGATTGAGGCATTACTCCGATGCATTTTGCTTTTGAAGTCATATTTGAGAAAACAAAGCTTTAGGTCGCATTTTGGATGAAATGACTCTCTTTGTATTTAATTTTTTATACTTTCGTTGTATTCGGGCTAAAATGCCCTCTAAAACTTTGTATTAACTTGTTTCCATGTAAATGTAAGAGTTTTGAATTTTAAATGTATCTTATGTATGTTTTCTAAGAATGTATTGTTGTATGGTTGAGAATGACAAAAAGAAAGAATGAGATTGTGTTACTTTATAGATTGGAAATGAGTAGATGCTTAGGAGTGAGGTTGCTTTATAGTTTGAGAAATGTTTAGAATCCTAGGAGTGTGTTGCTGCCATTGGAGATTGAGTTTTATGCAGGTAATGGAGTTAGATTGAAGATTTTTGGCTAGAGCACTTTTAGGGTAGGTGCTGTCCAATTTTTTCTAAAATAGGCAGCAACTTGTTTTGAGTTTTAGAACATGTTAGAGCTTGAATTTAAGTGAGATGCCTTCTTGAAGAGTGTAGTGCTTGTTGAGAGCTTTCCAATGATATAAAATTTGTCCCTTTTGGACTTAAGATGAGAAAGATACAAGGTTTGAAAGTTTTCAGTTACTGTTCTTTAAGGGTTTGGTTGGAAGATTCTTTAGTAGGGTTTTTCACCCTTTCAGTTACTGTTCTTTAAGGGTTTGGTTGGAAGATTCTTTAGTAGGGTTTTTCACCCCCTTGGAGTCTATTTTGATTCTTACACTCTTCATAGAACATGTAGCTTATCTTTTCTTCTTTATATTGATGTATACTATGCCTTATTCGGAGTTAGGAGCAAAAAGTTATGGGGGTTAAACCTAGTTTAGTTACTGTTCATATGACAAATTTGGACAGAACTTTTGGAAGGGTTTTTCACCCTCTTAGAGACTGATTTGATTTTTGCTTTCTTCATAGAGAATGTATATTATCTTTTCCCCTTTCCAATGAGATATAATTTGCAATTATTGGAGTTAGGAATAAAAAGTTATGAGGTTGGGAAGATCACAGTTACTGTTCATTTGGTAAGGGTTACTGTTCCATTGGTGAATATATAGGCAGTAGCTTTAGGAGTGTTTTTACCTCTTTAAATGATTGAATTGATTTTTGCTCCCTTAATGAAACTTGTAGATCATCTTTTCTTCTTTCCACTGATGTATAATGTGCAATTTGTGGAGTTAGGAGTAAAAAGTTATGAGATTGGAAAGAAAACAGTTACTGTTCATGTAGACAATTTACTGTTCCATTGGTCATTTTATAGGCAGAAACTTTGAGAGGGTTTTTACCTCTTTAAACAATTGACTTGATTTTTTCTCCCTTCATGAAACTTGTATATCATCTCTTTATCTTTCCAATGGGGTACAATGTACCATTTTTGGACTTATGTGTTAAAAGATATAAATTTCCAAATTTCTACCATTTTGTGGAAAATTTAAATTTAGAGGCAGAAACTTTGAAGCCAGTTTTGACCCCCTTAAAGGCCAAACTGGTTTTTCAATCCTTCATGGAAGTTGTAGAGCTTCCTTTTACCTTTTTATTGATACCAAATTTGTGATTTTTGGAATTCGTCATGAAGAGTTATGAATTTTCAAACATTTCAGGTGTAATGTTTGGTTTCCAAAGAAAAAAAACATCATATGTATACATATATATAGGGAATTTTGGACTCGCCGACGCTCTCTCAAGGGCGAACGCTCACAAGGGTGAGCGCCTCGCCTTGCTAGGGCCTCGCCTTGCGAGGGCCTCGCCCCTGTGAATTTAAAATTTAAAATTTTTGGGATTAAGTTGAATTTTGTTGGATTTTTATCAAAGAGTGACAATTAGTCGGACATATTGAACATGCTTCCGTATTTCAGTGATTTCTTGATCTCGGGAACTCCAATTGAAGCGATTTTCATTTCTGACTCTTATAGAGGCATGAAATTCCATTTTAGCTTAGGTATTGGATTTTATTTTCAGACCCTAAGCAGATTAATTTTTATTGGAGGATTACTAGGATGAATTTATCGAGCTTGGTTCGGATGACATTAAATTAAGTCTGTTTTGAGTTTACGTTCGTGGTGAGGAATCCCTCCCTTGTGGGATACGCGTCCAGATGTCACGTAGGACGTCGAGCCCGTGACTCACTGGGGAGGGGTTCCAACACTTATGGTATCAGAGCTTTCGGTTTAGGTTCAGGTCGAAGGAAAAACTTAGGGTTTTTATGACCTATATTAATTTTACATGCCTAAATGTTGTGTTTTGACTAAATGTTGATTTTGCATGATTTAAATCAAATTTTGCATGATTTAAATTGTATGATAAACTTTGACAAATTGTTTTTGCATGAACTAAAGTTTTTCACTGGTTTTCTTTTGAAGGAGTAATATGCCACCTAGGAGTAGAACTCGAGGAGCTCGGCTTCGTTCTCGCTCTCACCAAGGGAGCACAGATAAGTCCCAAGTCCCACAAGATGCAGGGACATACTTTGCTCCTGGCTCTGAGACACCTAGTATGCAACCTGAGGAGCCGCCTCCTCCTCCTCCCACTATGCCTGCGATGGACCCGCAATTTTTCCAAGCCTTTGCCTAGGCTTTTACCTTTGTCATAGGCCAGGGATCTCAGGCTCAAGTGCCTGCTCCAGTTGTTAGGGGAGGGTAGTATGATAAATTGCAGAAGTTTGGAGCAGTGAACTTTCATGTTACCACCAATCCAGAGGAATCTGAAGCTTAGATGAAGAGGACAGAGAGGGTCCTTATGCAGATGAAGTGTTCAGATGAGGAGAAGCTAGAGTATGCAGTGAGTTTATTGCAGGGGGATGTTCTTCACTGGTGGGAGTCTGTGCCACAGAGTCAGGCTGTGCCACCAGTGCTTTCATGGAGGGATTTTGGAGAGTTTTTTAGGAAGAAATACCTCTCCCGAGTCTATATGCAGGAAAAGGCCAGGGAGTTTCTCAATTTGACCCAGAGGGAGATGACTGTTAGCGAGTATGAGCTGAAATTCACCTAGTTATCCGATATGCAACTCATATTGTGGCCAATGAGGAAGACAAGTGCAGAAAGTTTGAGGGAGGCCTCCACTTTGGCATTAAGGAGAACGTAATCATCCATAATTTTTGTGATTATCAGCAACTGGTGGATGCTGTACTCCAGGCTGAGAAGCTGGAGAACATCAAGCAGGAGGTGAGCAGGAAGAGAAAGAGCAGAGAGCAGTCATCTAGGAGAGGGGGCAGTGTGCAATCAGCTGACAGGGGTGGAAAGAGTGCCCGGACTCAGAGTCAGGGTGGCAGTAGTGCCCCTCAACAGAGCAAGCAGATCAGGACAGGGTCAGTACAG
>JANPWT010541570.1:0-12055 GCA_024678245.1 Erythroxylum densum | reverse complement strand
GTAGCTGTGGATGACACTTGCCCTATCTGTGGTAAGACTATGGAAACGACACAACACGTATTTTATTATTGTGACTTCGCCCAGTCTGTTTGGCTTCTCTCTACTGTAGGTTGGAACACTATCTCCTCTCTACAGGATTGGCTGTCGAGAGTGGTCTCATCCTTTTCCCATTCCCAACAAGAGGAGGTTTTTATGATAATCTGGAGTTTATGGACGTACCGCAACGAAGTCGTGTGGACATCACGTACTCACTCCCACCAATTTGTTCTAGGCCGGGCAAGGACAACTCTTTCTGAATGGAAGACAGCAAAAACATCCATTATTCCACACATATCACTACATCCACGTTCCCCATTCTCTTGGGTGGCTCCAGAACCATATAACTTTAAATGTAACATTGATGTGGCTCTATTGGCTAATGGTTTCTATGGCATGGGTATGATAATCCGCAACTCCCAGGGGGACAATTGTGTTGGGAAAGTCATGACACTACCAGGGTGGCGAGATCCACAAGTCGGAGAAGCTCTTTGTTTTCGGGAAGCGTTAAGTTGGATAAAAACTTTATCCTTCTTTCCGATTTGCGTGGAAACGGATTGTCAGATCGTCACTCATTTTTTGCATTCCACGCTTGATTTCTCTTCATATTTTTCTATGATCATTCAGGATTGTAAAGCTCTGCTTCAGGAGCTCCCACTTACTTCCTTTGCGTTTGTTAGAAAATCAGCGAATCAAGCTGCTCATACGATTGCTAGGGCAGCTAATTCTATGTCTGGTTTCGAATGGGGGATCTGTCCTCCTTTTTTTCTGTATGATGTTTTAACTATGGATATTAATAATATGCGCTGAGCGCAATCTTTTTATCAAAAAAAAAAAAAAAAAGATGCTTCCGAAAGTTTGTCCTGGTACGCACGCGATGGGGTCTCCAAGTCTTAAAGTAAGCAAGTTTGAGCTAGCCGCCACGCGTTGCCTACATGCCAAATTCAAGTCAAACTATTTTAAAGAAAATATATCTTTTCTGCCACAAAAAAAGTGTTGATTGGACGGAATATTAATCAAACGTCTTCTTCTTTGTCCCTCCATTTTTGACGCATCAAAGAAAGTAATCAAACAAACTCAACGGAGTGGATAAGAAAATATGCAAGTTGGATGCCGATCATCCTAATTTAGCACATATTTTATGGTTGGAATTCAACTTTCATAAACACTAATATAATTTCCTTTGCCTATAAGGGGTGGATTAATAGATTGTGGGATCCACTATGATAAGTTGCACGTTCAAATCTAATAGGTCGTGACCATTCAAAATATTAATAGAATATGCATATTAAATTTATAAATTGAATTATACACGCATTTGATAATTTATCTAATAAATACTTAAAAAGCAATATTTACATATTACATTGTTGTAAACGGAATTCCTTTATTATTAAGTTGACATCTAAATTTAGTTACATCCATTTTAATTAATTTGCTTTTTAATTTTATTATAGTGCGTAAACTGACTTATGAAATTCTCATGAAAATTAAATTCAATCGGTAGTTCAAATTGTTAAAATTATTTTTTGTACAGGAATGACAGATGTGATTAGGGGAAAAGTAACTTTCCACATAATATCGGATCAAAGTGAATTTTCACTATAAGAAAAGTACAAATTACTAGCAGAAAAAAATACTGTAGGAAAATAGAGATAGAAAATAATTTTTTATTGGTAAAATTATAGGAAAATTTTGAAATTTGCGACGAACAAAATATCCATCGGTAAAGGTGGAGGGAAATTATTTCCACAATTTTTTGATAGAATATAGTAATGGAATATTGATAGTCATCGTAAAAATAGGTGGTAAGGATGGAAAGAAAATAAGAGTGAGACGTACTGACGAAAGAGTATCCGTCAATAAATTCCGCCGATAAAATTTTAAGTTAAAAGTCATCGTTAATTTCAGCTTCAATTTTTTAAATAGACGAAAACGGTATCGTTTGGTTTAACACCAAACGGTGTCATTTTCATTTCATCTTAAACCTAACTGAAACAACCACTCTTGTCCATCATCTTCTCTCTTCATTTATGTTTCTTGGTTTTCTTCTTTTTGTCATCAGTCTTCTCTTGTCCATCTTCCATCGTCCATAAATACTGCTTCGCTCTCATCCATCGTCCATCCTCTTCAGCTAAGTCGAGATTAGTCGTATATGAACATCAATTTTCTTGTGGATGGGTTTATGAACAATGATTTGAGTATTGTTTGTTACAATAATGTGTGTTTTTTTGAACTATGTTTGGTGAATAATGTGTTTGAACGTGTTTATGTTAGTGAAAATGGAAAAATACAATGATTTTAGAGATGAATTTGAGTTACCTATGAATTGTTTGATGAAGTGTTCTATTGAAGAAAATCATATGCTGTTTTTTTAATGAGAAATTAGTTATTTTTTGTGTATTATGTTTAATTTTTCTATTTCTATCTATTTTATTTTTATTGTTTGTCTTTTTTGGTTTTTGAGTGTTTGCATAATTCTATGTTGAGATTAATTGTTAATAGTTAGGTGCATAAAATAGTTAATTAATTCCAATTTGAACTTGACTTTGAGAACACTTGGTAACCAAACTATTAAGTGATAATACCTTGGTTTTACTTGGGTGATCTCATGAGAAGTTATACCTTCATGTAAGGTTCTTTGTTTCTATTATTGATGCTTTCTTTGATTTTGGATTTTTAGAACTTAAATATCATCTTTTCAAGACAAGTTGTTTTATATGTAAAAGAATAAAAATGATAAAGGAGCTGAGGAAGGTTTATCAAAATTCCCTATCTTTTATAGGTTAATACATCAGTGAACCTTTTTGAGCCTATTATATATTTTAGCCTTTTTTGTAACCCTTTTATAAATAACCTTAAACCTAAAATAAAAATAATTGCACCTTCATTCATGATTAGTGGAGTTTTTATTTATGATTTGATATGGTTGTTGGGTATGGTATGCAAAAAATTAAGTTTATATGAGATGGTGACCTGTAAGAAAAAGGCAATATAAAAGGGAAATTCATGCCAAATAAAATAAATAAGCAAAGAAAATATAAAAATAGGAAAAAGGATAATCATTGAAAATTAATTGACGTGGATTCTTTTATTTGAAAAGAATCAACGAAAATAGGTTGTTGCAAAGATAGAAGGAGTTAGTGGAGTAATTCATTGATATATCTATTGATCTTAGCTGATTAATTTATGGATATATCTATTGATCTATTTGCTCTTTCTCTACTAACTATTAATATTTTTTCCTGGTCCCTTTTCTTTATTAACCTATTTATCCCTATGGCTTATTACAACCATGTTCAAAGACATTTTACTATTTTTTATACATATATATCCATTTAAGTCAAGGAGATGAGATGATTTTCATGCTTATTGTATGTTCAATTTCACAAGAAGATTACGAGAGTAGCTCATCAAAATTTCCAACACTTGTTTAAATGGGTGATTTCTTATGAGGACGTGTCAATTTAAAGTGTATGTGATAGGCCCCTACCCTTTAATGACTAGGCTACGTACCTAGCACTCCACAGTGACTCTCCAGTCGATATTTGAGTCGGTTGGAAAGTTCCCGTGAAGCTAGGCCTATTGCCCTTGTTAAAGAAAAGCTTCAATTCATAATAAAAAATGTAAACAACAGAGTTTTGTTTTCCAATTTAATAAAAATTTCGGTAGAACAATGGTTATATTTTGACATCCCAAAAATTTCAAAGTCCCAATAAAAGTTCAAAACACTTTTATTATCACATCAATTTCTCAACTCCAAATTGTGGACTTCAAATCCACTCACATGCAGTCTCAAATAGTTGAATCAATAGACTTTGAAAAGCTAAAATAATATCATGCCTTCCATTTAAAAAACATTATACACATCCATTCTTTATAAAAATGTACATTCCAAAATATGTTCAAAGATATGCAATAGTTCTAAAAAATATGTACAAGGCAAAATAATAATGCCTACATAGTAGCACTCTATGAAGTTGACTACTCACGAGGTGGAGTCCCTACTATTGAAGCCCCTGAGCATGTTCCTGGGAAGTTTTATTTAAAAACAGAAAATAAAGGATGAGCTAAAATGAGCTCAGTGAGTATTATTGGTTTCTAATAAAAAACATTTATACAAACATTAACCTTTATAAAAGAAGATTATTTCTTTTCTTTTCAAGTAATAATCAATTTTCTTACAAAACACATTCTTTTCTTTTCATAAAATCAATGCCTATGTAAAACCAAACATTTTTTTTTAAGATCACGTTTCACTTTTCTTGTAAAGTAAACAGTGATGGCAAACAATACATTCATGAACTTTCATTTAAAACATAGCCTATCACTATATTTCTTTTTGCCATATGGTACCCTTAGGTGTAAGGCCATGTATCTAGTTCTGCATCGCTTACCCGTGGCTAGTTAACCTATATATATCGATTATTATGAAACTAGTTCTGCATCGCTTATCCGTAATAATGGTATCACAATATATACTCCATACGTGCATAGTGCAACTCATAGAACATACTGACATACACAATAGCACTCATGTAAGTGACAAACCCCCCCCCCCCCCCAAGATTGCCATGCACATTAGGATGTACTCTAATCGATATAATCATATGTATAATGACCTAACGGCATACCATAGGCTAAATCATAATTAATACATGAGCACTCATCATTTCAATACCAATTAAAAACATATTCAAAATCCATTTCTATGCCAATTCAAAGCATATGAAAATTTCAATTCAATGACAATTCAAAGCATGTGTAAATCTCATTAGTTTCTAAGTGAATTAAAAACTCAATTCAATGCTAAATCAAAGGATATGTAAATCTCATGAAGATTATCTTTTAGACTCAAGTAGTAGCACTAATAGAAGTTTTCATAAACATACTTTTCATAGTAAGGTTAAAACCATCTTTACAAAATCAATTGAAATGTACACTCATTGTTTATCAAAACCATCTTTACAAAATCAATTGAAATGTACACTCATTGTTTATCATTTATTTTTAACCACCCTCCCATGTTCGGTGCTTTTCCTTTACTAGTCCCGAGTCTACGGTGATGAGAAAACTTTATGGTCTTACTCAGCTATGAGGGAGACCCTTGAAGGGTTCCTAAAACCTGCCAAGTACAACTGCAACTTACCACCTTATTTTACAAATTTTATGAAAAAGGGCTTAGCTAAAATCTTAGCATTTTGTAAGATTATAATTATGTGTTCTTTTCATTTAACCATTCAACAATCATTCAACAACTTCTATGATTTATACATGTTGTCTTCTTTCCATTTAAATAACGTACATAATATATACCTATTGTTTTCCTTTTATTGAATCATTAAATTATGTACAACATATATGCTGCCATTGATCAACTATTAAGCCACATATATAGCATCTACATGTTGCCAATTAATACCCATTGAATAAAATTCATAACTTATGGATATATATGATGTTTGCCACTCCATTTACCTTGCTGTTTCTCTCTTCATTTAACCATACCTCCACTTATTCCTTAATTTTCACATATCAAAATGTTCAAATTAGGTTCTGAAGTCTTCTAGACATTTGTTCCCCTATGTCTCTAGTTTTGATATCACTAAAAATCATGCCATTTCACATTCTAAATTGTGAAACATGTACCAAATATCACAAGCTGCTTCAACACAGGGAAAGTATCAGGGTACCATAATCAATCTCAATTTTCAATATCATTCAGCTAGAATTAGGTTTAGGCCTCTTCTAGATATATTTAGTATAAATCTTTTAGGATTCATATACAGTTGGAATCACCCAATTTGGAGCACTTTAAACTAAGCTATGCCAAACACACTGGGACTATTCAAGGAAACCGAGAATCCTAATGCAGAATTTCACTAAACATAGTTAGGAAAATTTACCACTTTCTACAAATCATGCCCAAACATTAACGCAATTCATAAGGAAAATTCTTGTTTCAACTTAAGCATTCATGTGATCGGATAAAAAGGGTGAACTAGAGCGGTTTAACATACCTAAAATCAGATGGTAACATGCTGCTCATCTTTTCCCTGCATGTAGTTGGCGGTGATGGAGGTGTTGTCAACAGTTGGAGACCTAAACAACATGCTGAATTTATTCCCCAAAGACTGTAACTTGGAATACATAAGAGTGAAGGGAGCAGCTTCAATTATTCTTCAACAATTTTGTTCCAAAGAATAGCTAAAGTTTCGGTGGAATGAAGGTGGAGCGACTCCAATCATCTTTGTTTTACATGCTACATGTTGTTGGAAGCTATCCACACGTTGCAAGCTTAACTTCCAACCGTTGTCCATTGTTTTATCCCTCACCATCTTTGTTTAATTAATTAATCCTTTGTAACATCCGTGACCATACTTGTCTCCCACATATAACAAGTTGTTCTGATTTTGTCTCACTAAAATGTCACATGTCCACACCATGAATTGGTCTCTCATGTAAACAATTTTATGTCGCTCACATCTACTCCTTCATAAACGTGACAACATAAGATTTTCATGCATTTTTGTTCCCAAATAATAAGAACTTCTTCATGTACATGACAACTACCACTTAAGGCCCATTCATATATACATGTATTATTTTTTGTCCAAAATAATTAAGTGGCTTAAGAAAAATCTGTCCAATTTCGGTAGAAATTTGATGTCCACTTAATAAAATGTTACACCTAAATATATCAACATATAAGTTGGATCGATTTACTTTAAGTATTTGTAATTATGACTGATTATTATGCCCAAGAATACTTCAAATTTACTCTACAATAATTTAAATCAAGGTCAATCTTAATCTATCATAAATCCATCCAGTTGAATTTATTTTTAGTTCATTTCCATACCAATTAACTCCAGTATTTTTTGACTATCATTTAGCTTTAATACTTGTCATTCAGGGTTGGGTTCCTAATTCATGTTTTAATGAAAACAAAATTTACATTCACTCGAAAACATCATTCACACGAAATGAAATTTTATAGACACATGAAAAGAAAAGTTTGGGGTTTTATAGTTAGAAATTTATAAAGGAGGTAGAATGTCTTTACATTGGGTTTACAAGTGTATTATATTAAATACGATATTTTATTTTTTGCGAGCCCTACTTTGTGTTAAAGAATGTCGCTAAATGTTTGATCTCATCCTTCTTCATTGTAGTCTGTGGTTGTCCGTCCATCCAAGTAAGTCGTCCAACGAATGTCTACCATATGTCTTTCTTTAATAGTACAAGTATTTGTGTTTGGGTGGTTCTGTGTGAATGGAAAGGAGGTCTTGATTTTGAGTTGTTATTTAGAATATTCATTTAATCATTGATGAGTTTTTATATTCTTCTTTAATAGTCTTTAATATTAATGTTTGGATTTTGTTTGAACCATTTACAAGCAGATGTATGAATTACATAAGTATTTTTTGCTTGTTAAATGAATTTGTGTAATTATGGATGATTTGAGGCATAATAAACCCCTAGGATGGTATATAGGCTGAAAAACCATAATGTATCTCCCATGAGGCTTATCAGTGAAAAATTTCAAGAGCCTACGAGTCACAATGGGAACTTGCTTTCTCGATTCTTATAGTGTAACAATGCCACGTACCATAGAACTTGTTTAAAATCAAATTTTGAAAATCAACTTGTTGATGATTAATGCAAATATAGTTATCTTGGTTTTGTATATCGTTGTTTTGGAATATTGTTAGAATGATTGATGGCTAAATGTATGAATTACATAAGTATTTACTACATATTGAATGAGTTTGTATAATTATGGATGATTTGAGGCATAATAAACCCTAAGGATGGTATATAGACTGGAAACCCATAATACAACTCCTATGAGGCTTATCGGTGAAAAATTCCATGAGCTTAGGAGTCATAGCAAGAACTTGCTTTCTCAATTCATACGGTGTAACAATGCTACGTACTATAGTGCTTGTTTAAAATCAAACTTTGGAAATCAACTTGATGGTGATTAGTTCAAATATAGTTATCTTGGTTTTCTATGTTGTTGTTTTCGAATATTGTTTGAATGATTGATGGTTAGATGTATAAATTGCATAATTATTTAGTACATGTTGAATGAGTTTGTATAATTATAGATGATGTGATTCATAATAAACCCTTAGGTTGGTATATAGGCTAAAAACCTATGATGCAGCTCTTATGAGACTTCTAGATGAAAAATTTGACGAGCCTAGGAATCACAGCGAGAACTTACTTTCTCGATTCACAAGTGTAACAATGTCACGTCCTATAGTGCTTGGTTGGAATATTGTTTTAATTGACTAATACTCACATATGTTCAGTTGTATAATTGTGAACTCATATAGTAGGATAGTTTGGTTTCAAATTGGAGGGAAAATGGTCATAGACCTATAAAAACTTATGGGATGTTCTATAAAGTAAAGATTACATATTCTACAAACTTAGGGGAAATGAAGGACACTAACTAAGAAAACATTTTTTAAATAACAATTTAGCATAAATGAGTAATGTTGATAGATCTTAGATGTATAGACGATTAACATCTAATGGTTTCATTAATCTTGAGTTCGTTGATGGAGTTAAAGCTTTTGTTCACTCTATATGTTCACAACCTGCACATAAGGATGGTCCAAAGATCAGATGTCCATATAAAAAGTGCAAACATATTTGTTTTCTTCCTACTGATGAAGTGAATCTCCATTTATCCAAAAAAGGGTTTGTTCCAAAATATTTTAAGCGGACACACCTTGGGGAGCCATTAATTTGCAGCACCTTAAAGGGTAATGAAGTAAACTCATCAATAAATATGGATGGGTTTGAAGGGGGACTAGATTTATAATAAATAATGTGGTTACAATTAAAAATCCTTACACCCAAATGGTTTATGATATAGTCGGTTATACCTTTCAAGCAAATATAGAAAATCTTTAAGAAGAACCAAACCTATATGTTAAAAACTTTTTTGACTTGTTAAAATCAACTGACCAAGAATTATGGCCAAATTATGAGACCATGACTCATTTATCTTTAATTCCTTAACTATTGAACATAAAGTCTAAAAGGCATATTTCTGATTGAAGTTTGGATAAAATTCTTGCTTGGTATGATGAATCATTTCCTCTTTATCATACAATAGTTGACAATTTCTATAATATGAAGGAACTTACTAGGAGTCTTATTTGTGATTTGAAAATTTCATTATTACAATTTTGGATGTATGCTGTTTTGGGAAGATGATGTGGAATTACAAGAGTGGAAATTTTATGGTCAATATAGGTTCAAACCTAGAAACGTTCTATAAAACAAAAACTAGAACCCAAGAAGAGGATGTATTATTTCCTGCTAACTTTGAGACTTCAAAGGGTATATGCCTATGATGTTACTGCATCTTACATGAGACGACATAATGAACGTGAACAGGAAAATGGAATAATGAGCTACCCATTGGATGCACTTACATGGAAACATTTTAATAACTCCCATTTTGAGTTTGCCTCTGAAAGTCAAAATATTAGGTTGGGATTGTTGAAAGACAGATTCCAATCTTTTGGTCAATCTGGACAACAATATTTATCATGCCCAATCATAATTACTCTTTATTATTTGCCTCTATAAATGTGTATGAATGAGGCATATATGTTCTTGATGGTGATTATACTAAGGACTACGAATCCAAAGCATACAAATTATGTTTTCTTATAACCATTAATCTCTGAATTGTATCATATTTGGGAATTTGGTGTGGAGACATAGGATGTGTCTCTTAAATAAATTTTTTTGTTAAGAGCAACTTTGATGTAGACTATTAGTGATTTCCCTATGTATGCTATATTTTTTGGATGGAGCACAAACAGGAAAATTGGTTTCTCTTTATTATTACAATGAGTCTGGCGTGTTTTATCTTCCTAACGGGACCAAAAAATCTTAGTTTGACAACCGAAGAAATTTCTTCCTCCAGATCATCTATTTAGAAGCAATAAACAAAAATTCATTGAAAATAAGATGGTACAAACACCTTCTCCGCCTCACAAAGTAGGTGAAGAGATATTGCAGGAGATTGATGAATTAGGGTTGCTGAAAGTTATAGAATTTGATGCTAAAAAAGTTAATAAAAGCATTAGTAAAAACTTTGATTGGAGAAAACGAAGTATCTTTTAGGATTTGCCATATTGAAAAAGTAATTTGATACGTCATAATCTAGATGTGATGCATATTAAAAAAATATATTTGAAAATTTTTTCAACATCATAATGAACATTGAAGGGAGGACAAAGGACACTGTAAAATCACGAGCTGATTTGAAACCTTTTTGTAGAAGGAATAAGTTAGATAAAGCAAGTTACACTTTGGAAAAAAATAAAAGGAAATTTTCTATGAATGGTTAAAAAGTCTAAATTTTCCTAATGGTTATGTTTCACACTTAGCAATGTGTGTGCACATAAAGAAGTACAAATTATTTGGGATGAAAAGTCATGATTATCATATGTTTATGCAAAGGCTAATTCTAATTGCATTTCGAGAGTTGCTAATGAATAAGGTTTAAGAAGCTTATCAGTTCTTAATTGATTAATAATTATTCCATAACATTTAGCAATTAATGACGTTAAATTGCTTAAGATACTTACTTTGATTCATATGTGGTTTTAGGCACAATTTAAAAGCAAAGAAGTTAAAGTGAGTCGAAAGAACTATATTTGGGGTTGTTTTTTAAAGATCCACATTCACTTGTCTATATGGATTAAGAAGAAGAATATTAGAGCAAAAGAATGGATAAAACATAAAAAAATTGAGGGTGAAGCATGCTCATAACCTACTAGAATTAGCACAACCATGAGCATCACTCACGAATGTGCATGGATTTACATGGGCAAGAGACACTCTCATGCCTATGCAAGATATAGACGTGAATTTAAATGTGGGCTGAAGTAAAAGGTGAGTTGAAGCAATGTGAGTGCAGTGTGTGACATGAAGAGGGGTGGGAAAAATAAAGAAGTGTTAAGGACATTGGACAACTTATATGAAAACGTGAAAAAGGGATAGCTATAAAAGGAGTGAACCATAAGTGTGAGGGCTGGAACTTAACACCTGTCCACTACATTTTTTCTACAGCACTTTAAAACATAAAGTTGGAGGGGTGTGATAACTACACTTGAGGGAGTGATGTGTGATGTGTGGCTGAAAGAAGACAAAAATGTGAGTTGAAAACATGTGAGGCTTAATTAAAGAGAATTGTACAGCAGCTGGGACAAGAGACTCACGTAAGCCACCTGTCCCATATTTATTTTCTAACCTAGCTACTAAATAAATATAGGCGGTAGAAAGGTGTGTGCCGACAGGGGTGCTAAAAAGGAACAAAAACAATGTAGCTTAGGAAAGAATAGAAAATAAAAGAAGGTGTCTTCAATGAGGGTTCTTTGTGGGGACTGAAGCAATTCTTCTTAGGAGCTCTTGATTTTAATGA
Organism: Erythroxylum densum; assembly: GCA_024678245.1. Lineage (NCBI taxonomy): Eukaryota > Viridiplantae > Streptophyta > Magnoliopsida > Malpighiales > Erythroxylaceae > Erythroxylum > Erythroxylum densum. Next base: position 558 of record JANPWT010541570.1, on the reverse strand, counting down.
AGATGAGGGGTAAAACTCTCAATCAAGAGAGACTTATGGAGGGGTAGGGGTCCCAATATCAGGTCAGAGGTCACATCGAAGTTGATGACCCTATTAAGCACTCCTTCTTTGTTTTTGTTATTTCTTTCTCTCTTTAGAAATTGATTGCGTTATCATATGCTAATTGATTTGCTTTTTGTGTATAGATAATCATATTCTCCTTATTGTTCGATTATTTAGGTATGAACCCATTGGGTATTATGAAAAGTTGATTTGAATGCATTCATTATATCATTTTACCATAAAGCCATTGCTAGAATATCCAATGTAATTTATAATTTTTATGTTGAAATTAATTAGTAGTGACTACTAGTTTGTAATCATTAGGGATAATATAACGTAGGTTAAATGACATATCGTGTGTAGTTATTTCCTTGATTAATCAGTTTTCCTAATTCTTTATAACACCCCACTCCCGCATGACCCGAACCCGACATCAATGGTGATATCCGAGTCCGTGCCCTGTGAGGGTGGCGTGCTACATCACTCAGTCAAAACTCAGTATAATTTTTTTTTGAA
>JANPWT010540871.1:0-12065 GCA_024678245.1 Erythroxylum densum | reverse complement strand
ACAACATCCCTATATATATATATATATATATATAATCAAAAACTAATCAGAGTTTACATCTTTGTATATAGAACATGCAACATACATAAGAAATTATACAAAAATTTATCTAAATCTCTTAATCCCAATTGACTGACCTTTGAGCAATTTCTTCTATCCAAAATTAGTGTTAGTTCTCTTCTAAATTGAATTAGAAGCTATATCGTCTCTCTCAAACATAAAAAATCAATGGGCAATTTTTGGTAAGTTTTGCGAACTATGTGAGTTAATCATCCTCGATGGTTCACTCATATCACAAAACACAACAATCTATGCAATCATATAGTTAATATCATTTCAAGTATCATCATGTAGGGTCACAAAGTATCTTATACACAATTTTCACATTTCTCATTCAACATAGTTCAATAATACATTACAACCATTGAATACGTACATATATCAAGTGTATATGCAATGCTCATGAGACTCACATTCGTTTGTTTTGTTGTTGTGACCGAGTGCCTTTTTCACTGTCCCGTATCCGTTGTGGATATAGGGCTCATTAATATTATCCCTTATTCATTAGGGATATAAGGCTCATTTTACATATTGAGCTAGAGGCTTTCAGCATGTTTTGAGCTTTAAGCTCTTTTTACTGGTGACTCTGATCATAGCTGCCTTTATCTTTCATGCATTTGTGTAATATAATGCACCACACTTATTCAATCGATCATTGTGTTCAATCAATCACATTCACATTTGTCATCGAACCTTGGTTCGACATTCAACATTTAAGTTGAAAAATCATATATTCAGTCAAATTCACATTCAATGAGCACTTCCAATGTTATTCATGCATCAAACACCTCGGGCATTCAATGTCCGGAATAAGTACATACACATCATATAATGATTCAATACATAATTCAAACAAACAAATAATTATAGTGAGATCATCTAGGTTACTTACAGTTTGCTTCAGATAGGTATTGCCTCAAAGTCCCGACAATGTCTGGTTGTTGTCACTCTAATTGCTCTTCTATATTATGCAATACACATTTACACACATCAAAACTTTGCACAATTATATAAGTACTCATTTGTGCACATATGTATATATGGATTATGTACAACGCATGCTCAATGACAATCTTACATTTTCTTAATATGCGTCTAATAACCAATTAACATCATATTTAAATCATTCCTTAATACCTAATACACTTTCCTTACTTTAGTCGCTCAATTTACTCATTCGAGATCACATTCAAGCATCAATACCTCAAAGGAAAATATTAATAAGTCAATAATTTTTATATATACATGATTTTGGGACAAAAGGCATAACTTTTGCTATAGATGTTGGATTAATGTCATTTTAGAACGCTTTCGAAGAGGACTTCGAATTCTACAACTTCTGCGAAGACCCCAAAAGATCTTGCAATCTAGATAGTCAAAATTGTACATTTATGTAAGTGTCCCAAAAATGTCCGCCCAGTGGACATACGTCCCTCCAAAAGGACATAAGCGGAGCTGGGAAGCTAAAATTCCCTAGAATGTCTGCCCAGCAGACCTGAAGTCCACCTAACGGACATATGAGAAGCATATATCACTTGACAACATTTCCCACAATTTCTAAACATATACTAACATCATTTTACACCAAATTCTTTAGTATTCACATTCATTTATGCAACTTCATTACATACCACTTCAACTACCATATTAGCATTAAAATCCATAAAACTCTACTAATTTGATTTAGCAGTCATATATATATAACAAGATATATTACCATCATTTTCTGGTTTACTAAATCCTTACTCCTTCCCCTTCCAAGTGTATTATTAAACACATCTCTTGCATATTTTATCATTCCTACTTCAATTCCTCTTTATTGTCACCCCCATTCCAATTCAAAACATCCACAAAACACATCATACTAGATTGTTGATCATAACCCCATAAACAGAACATCAACCATGTCTATGCATTCTTCAATATTTTAGTACACATTCAACTCCATTGTCACCTTTCCTTTATTTATAAACTATCATCCTAATTCTCCTCACTTCAAGACACTATACTATCCCTTTCTTTCTCTTTTAACTCACTCTACTTTGTCTCTATTACAATTACTAACATTCATGTTATACACACCAAAATAGAACATATTTGTATACACATTCATCTTCAATTTTCTACATATGTTCTACTTCATTTTTCACCTTCATTTCATTCCTAACTATCAACTTAATTTATCTCATTTCAAAAAACCATAGTACTCCTTTTTATTAGCTCTAAACTCATGTTAATTCATCTCTAAAATAATCAAAGAAATTCACTTAATATACTAAGAAAACAGAATATAAATATCTAATTTACAAGTCATAATTTCTACACTTCTTCTACACCATTTTAATGATCTTTCAAGTTTAAACTCATCTCTACAATAACTTATGAAAGGTTAACCATCTTATATGCAGAAACAAGACATTTATATGCACATTTCATTACTCACGATTCACATATATAATTTCATGATCAAGTCATCAATCTCAAATTACTCATCATATTAGTTTCATTTAATACTACCCATGATGATTAAAGCATAACTTACTTGATTTAGCTTCAAAATCTTCAAAATCTTCAAGAACATCAAGAAGCTCTAACTTCTCATACAACCCACGTACAACATCATAAAGGTTGGGAGGTTTAGGTTTTCTTGTGGCAAATGAAGAAGACAACAAGGTGAGAGTAGCAAGTGAAAGATGAGAGAGCTAAGTTCAACTTGAATGGAGATTGGTGAGAAAATTCGTGAAGAAGGTGAAGAAGAAAGCCATAAAGAAGAAGAAGAAGAAAGAAAGACTCAATACAATTTAATGGTCTTGAAAGTAATTAAGATAATTGTGGGATAAAGACATGGCTTGTCAAGTGACAACACTTGCCACATGTCCAATCTCTATAGGTTTAAACTAGGTTCTCTTATTTATCTAATCCAATCAACTCCAATATCTACTCCAATGGTCTCCCAAGTTTCAATGACACTTGTCAATAAATTCCAAAGTCATCTATCAAAATTTCAACTACCATTTGACTCTTATTTCAACTATCATTTATCAATTGTCCTGCCACTTGACATTTTTCCTAATCTAAAAATACCCAAAATTTTAGGATTTTCTAAATTTCACCAAAAATTCTAGATCAAAAATTGTTATCACCAAATAAATTTTCAATACATATAATCCACAATTCTCAATATAAATCAATTATACCTGAAAATGTCAATGAATGCATGTATAATTATTTTAATGTGTGCAATAATTAAGATTCACATGTGCGTGTATGATATATTATGCATGCGTATGAAATGCACTTTTTAACTTCTCAGTAATCTCTCATGTATACTATTCTAGGGTTCTAATCCTTAACATAGGAAAACGGGATGTTACATCTTCTCCTACCTTCTCTTTTTTTTTTCTCATTTCTAGCCACCTTTTATCCATTTTTGTCTTTTTCCATGACTTCAATTATTGCCCTAAGCAATCGCAACATACAATCCAACTATAAACTAGTGAATAATGACTAGAAATCACAAAAAAAACATATAATAGCTATTGGAATTTTACCTATGTGCTAAGAGATATTGGGGTTATTAACCTCCACAATTTCCTCACATTTTTTCACAAAAAAACAAAAATGAGGGAATGCATAAGAGAAGTGTAACATCCAAGAGAAAGATAGTGTATTAACATACCTACCAGTTGGAAAAATGGAGATAAAAATGAAAAAGAAAGCTAATTTTTGTTGGTGTGTTTAATATTTCCAATTGATGGCTTCTTTTATACCCTTCTATTTAATGGTTTTATGGGTTGAGTTAGTTAGTTTAGACTAGGTTGATTAGTTAAGGATGGGTTGCTTTTGTTTTCTTTTGTGGGATTTACAAAAACTTTTTCAACAATATTCCCTTTTTTCCTTTGATTTCTCTTTAAAAGCAATTTTCATTCAATTTTCTGCTGCGAACAAATTATTGACAAGAGGAAGCGTAGAAAGTAAGGAAGAGAATGAATAAAATGATGTTGATTAAAGGCCAATAACTTAAAATGAATTTAACATTACAGACTATTTATGTATAACGACTATAACGACTCTTATACACATGTTGTTTGCTAAAAGGAGAGAATCGATTATTAAAAATTTCTGATTTGGTTTCTCTCTTTTTCTAATTTTGATTCTTTTAGAACCTCTTCTTTCTTCTCCTTTTTCTCTCTCTGAAACATGTGTGAGCTCTTTCATTTTTATGTTTATTTCTCGGTAACATCTTAATATTAGAGTGGTTGATCCCTAAGAAATCTCCATGGCATAAGGCACTAAAGGCACTAAGCTACGAAAATAAGAGGAAGGCATGAGGAACCTATTGGAGGCTTAAATGTGAAATGAAAAGTTGCTAATGAATAGAATGGATAAGTAAGAAAAGTGATAAATGAATTGAAGTCCATATGTTCTAACAATTGATTCAATGAGAAGGGATAATATTAAACCTTTTATGGAAAATGAAAGATACACTGTAATGACCTGATTTAGTAAAATAGACTTTTTAGTACTGAATGGAGTTAAGGTTAGAGGGTGATTGTATAAGAATGAATAATACTTTAAATTAGACCACACAATTGGAATAACATTTAGGCTTCTTAAAGGATAAGCCTAAGAATGGTACCATTTGATATTCAGAGACAAGAGTTCAATGGAACCCATGAATGTGACCATCTTTTACCAATATTTTGATGAAGGGATCTTTGAGGATCTTATAAGAGATATGAAGGAATTGAGACAAGTGGGATCAATGTTAGAATATTTTGCTCAAAATTCTATAAGCACTTGAATAAACTTTCACTTCTAAAAGAGTATTTGATAGGATTTTTCTTAAAAGGACTTAAACCTGAGTTGGAGCTTACTGTCAAGCTAATGGATCCTTACACATTACAATAGCAGTGCGTGTTTGCTATGAAACAAGAGGACATAGTGGTTGTCATTGCTTAGTTATATTATTATAAGGAAGGATTTAAGCTCCAATCCAATTTAAGAGGTGATAGAGTGATGATAAACAAAACAACGAGCCTATTAACATAAGAATCAAAACAAGATCATAAAGTGGAATATTGCCTAACCCTACTAATATAAGGAGCACCAGTAAGGATTCTTACCTCAAAAAAGTAGGGGACAAAGAATAGTTAGTAGTCAAGAATTTAATGAAAAAAAGAAAAAAAGGATGTGCTTCTGGGGTGATGATTCTTATACCCAAGGCACAAGTGTAAAAAGAAATTGTTTCAACTATACATGGTAGAGGAGAAAGAGGTTATAAACCTAGAGATAAAAGAACCAATCATAAGTGAAGATGGAGAACAACTAATTCTCAATGTATCCTTGTATACAATGATAAGGATTAAGAGTAGGATAAATAGATAAGGATATTAGGAATCTATTAGAAGAAACCTTTGGACATTTTGATTAATAATGGGAGCACTCACAATTTCTTAGATGAATTAGTGATGAAGAAGGAAGGCATGGAAATTAGAGAAGTTAAGACTGTTGGTAGAAGTCTAAAATTCAACTACCACTAGGCATGCAAGGGATTCAATTGGAGTATATAGGGCTTAAGATTTACAACTGATGTATTGATCATTAAATTAGGAGGGTGTGATATGTTTTTAGGAGTCTAGTGGTTGGTAGCACTAAACAATGTATTATTCAATTTCATAACTCATACAATGAAGTTCAATTAGAAAGGCAAGATGGTGACCTTAACTGCTATTACAGATAAAATTTCTAAGGTCATCAATTAAATGTTTCAACAAAATTCTCAAGAATTACAAAAAGGAAAATCTATATATGGTTCATCTTTCTCATCCCATTGTATTTCACATGCAACAAATTAGTTTTGAGGATCAACCTAATACATATAAGGAGTTGAACGGTATATTAGCTAGCTATAGTGAAGTAATTAAGGACTATAAATAGTTTTCACCTAAAAGGATAAATGATCATTGCTTTAAATTGAAGGAGAGGATAGATACCATCAATATAAGGCATTATAGGTACTCAAGAAACAAGATGGATGCTATAAAAAGGGTTGTCTAAGAATTGGTGGAGCAAGGGTTCATTAGACATAGTGTTAGCCCATATGCTTCATCTATAGTGTTGGTGAAGAAAAAGGACTATTCATAAATGATGCGTGTTGAATATAAATTTCTTAATAAGCATAAAATAGAAAAAATTCCCCATACCTCTAATTGAAGAGTTATTTAATGAACTACATAGATCTAGTTAGTACCTTAACATGGATTTAACATCTAGATATCATCAAAAATGGATGAATGATAAAGATATTCCTAAGACAACCTTTAGATATATGAAGGCTACCATGAATTTTTGGTAATACCCTTTCGGATTAAACAATGCTCCTTCAACCTTTTAGAGCCATATGAATGAAATTTTCAAAACTTATCCCAAGAAATTCATTATGGTTTTCTTTGATGATATCTTATTTTATAGTTGATTTTTCCAACAACACTTAGAACATCTTCAAGAGGTCTTGTAAGTAATTTGAACTCAGTAACTCTTCATTAAGGGAAGCAAGTGCAATTTTTGAGCAACAGAGATTGATCACTTGGGCCATTCCATTTCTATTATAAGAGTGTCTATTAATTCAAGGAAGGTGACAACAATGCAACAATGACCTAGACCTTAATCCCTTAAGGAGCTAAGAAAATTTCTACAGGTTACTATAAAAGATTTATTAAACATTATGATATCTTAACCAAACCTTTGACTTTGATGTTAAACAAGAAGAAAATAAAGAAATAGGAATGAGGGGAGAACCAGTAAAAGGCGTTTATGTAACTTAAGAATGCTCTAGTATTAGCACTAATACTAGTATTACATAACTTTTTCACAACCTTTCACAATTGAGGCAGGCATAATCAAAATAAGCATAGGTGTTGCTCTTTAATAAAAACAAATATATCAACAATTTTTTGGTGAGTCTTTAACATCCAAGCACCTGGGACTCTAACATATGAAAAAGAATTTTTGGTTTTCATCGAAGCTATTAAGCAATGGATACCATTATTTGAGTGAGAGGAGATTCTAGGTGCAAAAAGACTACCAAACTCTTAAGTATTTGTTAGGACAAATAATTCCAACTACTTTCTAGCAAACATAGGTTCTAAATTTAATAGGATATGGTTTTGAGGTTGTTTATATAAGTGGAAAAGAGAACATTATAGTTAATGCATTATCTTGAATGTCAAGTAAGGAGCTACTTACTTTGAAACTGGATCAAAATATGTTCACACCTAATAGAAGACATTAAGTAAAGTTAGGAGAGGGATGCTATAATTTAAGACCTCATCAAAAAGCTAGAGTCTAAATAAGTGAATTCTGTAACATATGAGTGGAAAGAGGGATTACTCAAGTGAAAAGGAAGGTTAGTAGTGAGTTGTGACAAATAATTGATGAAGAAAATAATCTTCATGGCTTATTATAGCCCTCAAAGTGATCATTTACAGGTAATTGCCACTATCAAGAGAGTTCATAATATGTTTCATTAGAGAAGCTTAGCCAAGGGTGTAAGAAATTACATTAAGAAGTGCCTAATTTCTCAAAGAACTAAATATCATAATATGACACATTTGAGCTTACTTCAACCTCTCCCAATAGAAAAAATTTTGTTAGAAAGAATTTAGTATGGATTTTATTGAAAGATTTCATCTATCCAAAGGAAAATATGCAATTTATGTGATTATTGATAAATTCAGCAAATATTCCCAGTTTATAGCGATGAAACATCTTTACACAACTCTAGAAATTGCTTAGATATTCATTAACCAAGTATTCAAACTCCATTACACACCAGAGGCAATTGTGAGTAATAAGGACTCACTCCTTGTGAGAACCTTCTAGTAAGAAACTTTTAAGCTGCATGGAGTTAGTTAAAGGTTCCCAACTTCTTATCACCCTCAAACTAACTGATGAGCAAAAGTTTTGCATAAAATTCTAGAAACTTATCTCTGATGCTTTTATGGAGATTTTCCTTATAAATGGTCATAATTTATTTCCTTGGATAAATGGTGGTATAACATTACTTATCACTAAGTGTTTTGAAATTCTTTATAGTTGCGTTTTAACTATGCATGTCCTATATTTTGCTAGAGATCCAAGAAATCTAATGGTAGAGAAAGTAATAACAATTTAAAATTTTGTAGATTTCTAAATTCGGTTTGGGAAAAGAACAAAATAGGGTGAAGCAACATGCAAATAATAAAAGGTTAGACATGGAATTTAGTGTAGGGCAATGAGTATTTTTGAAGCTTTAGATGTACAAGCAGTATTCTTTACAAATAAAAAGCACATCATAAGATCTATCCTCTATACTATGACCTTTAACAAACCTTAGAAAAGACTAATAAGGTTTTATATAATATAAAACTATAAGAGGAGCATTGATCTGTTCGACATTTTATATTTCGTAGTTTAAGAAGTGTATATTTGAGAAGAAGCCAATATTAGCTCAATAACCACTATTTCTTACTAGTGCATATAAAACATTAGTAGCTATTTTGGGACAAAGGATGATTAAACATCAAAATAAAGCAATGGCCCCATTATTGGGGTAATGGTCAGGAGGAATAATGGAAAAGATAAAATTGGAAATATTATTTGACTTGTAAAAGAGGTTCTTATGATAAGAGGAAATGTGAGAAGTAGGGAAAAAATGACATCAACTAAAGGCAAATGCCTTTAATAAGTTTAATGCTATGTATCGTTTATGTATAATTTTCAAGTTTTAAGAGGGGCTAATACTATATTATAACTTTTGTAATGATCAAATTCAAAAACTAATGAAAACTTTTGAAATCTCTTCTTTTTTCTTTTGTGTCCTTTTTCTTAAACAAATTTAAGCTCTTCTACTCCCTATGTTTATTTCTTGACAACACTTTCATTAATAAATCTAATTAGCCATATATAAATCTAAAGTGGAGTTATCAAACCCCATTTTATATAAATCTATAAAGTGGACTTGTCACCCATCCTATGTAATTGATATTCTTGTTCATATTAAGTTGTAAATATTAAGATTCCTATTCATATTAAGTTGTAGATATTCAATAACCCTCTATTTCATTCTAATTTAAATATCCAAGGCCATGAGATGAAATCTTCTTAAGAAAGTTATATATAATATAGAATCATATCGACCAATCCAAAATCCATTTGGATCTTCACTCCTAAACCCAATATAAGGAAAGCCCATCCTACAACACAGTTGTTAAAATTTTTATACTTGCTCATATAACATAACAATAGAGATATAAGTATTATACCATATTTCGTCAAAAAAAAGTATCATACCATATCGGTGGAGACCAGTTGGTATAAGTCATACCGACTAAAAAATGGTAGTACCAACTTCCGTTACAACCCGATGTACAAAATACTGGTTGAGTTCTAATTAGATTTGGAAATATAAGAAATTGGATGACTAAATTGCGAAAAAAGATAATTAAACCTAAATCCTAATATAATCGGACCCTCACCCTCCATCATTAGGCCACCTTTGCCTACCCTCTCACTTAGTCTCTCACACTCTCTACACTATGCTCAACCTCACTCGTGTCCATTCAACGCATCACTTGTCTCCTCCTGTATCATAATCATAGCCAATTGTTGTTGCAACCAGTTCACCTTCATCCTCCATACAACTCTAACGTATATGTTTTGAGGATTTGAGGAACATGGAATGAAATATTATCTTGTTTTGGATATGAAATTATGAACGAAATATTATGTTGTCTAATTTTTTATATTATATCGTCTCTTGTCTATGATGATTAAAATTACTAAATGAAATATTGTTATGATGATTAAAAGTCAGTGAAGAACTAGTAAATGAAAGATTAAAATAATTTTATAAGCAAATTAGGTTATAAGTTGTCATAAACTTATTATTATAAAATGAGTTATAAATGAATTGTTTAATCATACAAAATGGATTAATCTATGGTTGAATTATGTGATTACCCAAAATGACTTATAGTTATGAGTTTATGGTTAAATTATGTAATCACACAAAATAAGTTGTAGTTGTGTTTATAGTTGAATCATATAATCATACAAAATGAGTTATAATTATGATTTTATGGTTAAATTATGTAATCATACAAAATGAGTTATAGTTGTGAGATTATGATTAAATTATATAATCATATAAAATGGGTTATAGTTGTGAGTTTATGTTTGAATTATGTAATCACACAAAATGGGTTATAATTGTGAATTTACGGTTGAATAATCATACAAAATGATTTATAATTATGACTTTATGGTTAAATTATGTAATCTTACAAAATGAGTTATAATTATGAATTTATAGTTGAATTGTACTCACACAAAATAGGTTATAGTTATGACTTTATGGTTGACTTATGTAATAACACAAAATCGGTTATAGTTGTGAGTTTATGAAATAACAACATGATAATTCTTAAATAAAATGTGCTTAAGCCTCACTTTTTCTTAAGGAATCAGTAATATAAGTTTATGAAGTTCACTTTCATATCTAGATCAGATGATTGTTGAGAAACTGTTTTTGTTCTATTTCTTTCTGTTAATTTACACAACTTAGTTTTGGTATGAAGTTATTAATTTAATTTTGACATATTTCTTTATTTATTTTTACAAATAAATGGAGAAAAGTTCAAGCACTTCAGATAATTCTACCACTTCAGAAGGGTTTGATGATCTAACTTAAATTCATGTTAGATTGATTCCTAGAATGAAGAATTATACCATTTTTTGTATTGCAACAAACATTTGAAAGGTAGAGGAATTACATGATTAGAGAACCATTTATCTTAAATCAAAACTGATGTTGAGCCTTGTAAGAAAGTGAGTCATGAAATGAAATGACAAATTAAAATTTTACTTGAAGAGTTTACCTATTCTTCTAAATTATATGTATCTGCGAGATTAATTTGAAAAACTAGTAGGATATTGCAAGAATAAACAATTTTTATTGGAAACTTCAGTATGAGAAAGATAAACGCAAAGACTGAACTATGAAATTAGTAGTGGAAGTTCTTTTTTTGATGATCAAGATGATAGTGAGAATCTTAAAGGTGGTTTTCTTACCCTAGAAGAAGGGAATATTGCATCTGATGTGAGAAAGAGAAGAAGACATGTTTTTAATATTTTTGCACTGCAGATAACTTTTAGAGCTTAACCTTTAATCCACGTTGCTTTGCAATCTAAAGAATTGGCTTATAATGTAGATATAACAATGTCTAGAGAGTGGTATGATTTAGGTATATGACTTAATACTGCTAAATCTTATTATTACCAGCCTATAGTGGATGCTATTACCTCTTACGGTCCCAGATGTAAAGCTCCTTTAATTGATAATTACCGAGGTAAACTTTTGAATAAATCTTCTTATGAAATAACAGTTATTTGGAAGAATGAATTAGATAACTTATGAGTATTTAATCATCTGTGATAGTTGTTATTAATGTTTTGGTTTATTAAGCTAAGGAGATAATATTTGTGAAGTCTATTGATGCATTTAGCCTTGATAGAAATATTAATACTTTGTTTGAGATATTTAATGAAATTGTAAATGAAGTTGGGTAGGTTAAAAAATATTGTTCAATTCATTACTAACAATGATTCTGCTTATAAAGTAACTAGGAAAAGATAGTAAACCAGGTATAATTCTTTTTATTGGAGACTATATTTTGCACATTACATTGACCTAATGTTGAAAAATATAGGGGATGCTAGATACTTTCTTATTATTGATGAATCTTTGTTGAAAGCAAAAAAAAAAGTGACCAAGTTCATTTATAATTGTGCATAGGTCCAGAATTTAATTAGAAAAGATTTCATCAATATTAGAAATTTGTGTCATTATGCTATTAAAAGACTTGTGAGTAATTTTTCATCACTTCATTGTTTTGTTCTAATGAAAAAAGAGTGAAGACAAGCGTTTATAAGTAATAAGTGGATTGTATCTCAACATGCAAGGT
>JANPWT010539610.1:0-12074 GCA_024678245.1 Erythroxylum densum | reverse complement strand
TGAACACAATACTCAAACAACAATGGATTGGAGTAGTTGGTCTGAAGAAGAGGAGATTTTGAGTTGTTTCTCTCATGAAACAAGATTTAATAGGCTGATGGAATTTGATAACAACATTGCTTTATTTGCTATTGAACAAGGTGTAGATTTCTGTGGATGGTTGGCCTGGAAAGGAAAAGTAGAGATCCTGAGATGACTAGTTCCTCAGGATGACGACGTTTATCCGATTATAGACATATCGTCGCTGCGACTTGTGATCACTTTCTAAACATCAGCTCCATAATTGACAGATCCAAAAGAGTGTCTGTTACAAGACAGATCAAAACTAGGAAATCCACAGTAGTTTAGTTCTGTTCTTTTTCCTGTCATAGGCATGTCGTCGCTGCCACTTGTGATCACTTTCCAGGCATGAGCTCCACAGTTGACAGATACAAAAGAGTGTCTGTTTACAAGGCAGATCAAAGCTAGGAGCCTAGGACATCCATAGTAGTTTTGTTCTGTTCTTTTTCCAATTTGAATTATCAGTAGCCTTTGGTGTTACTGTTGTTCCTTCCATCTTTAATATTTTCTAGTGCTCTTGCAGCAGATTCTGTTAATGATTATGCAATAAATCTAAGGCTTCATGTTCAACTCCTAATCTGTGCTAAAATGGTGCGAAATGCAAGAAAGTTCTTAACTTTATTACAATTGGCAGGAAAAAACGATGATCTTTAATGGAATAGACAAGCAGTTACAATTTTGTACACTTCCTACGATAAAATTTTACAACTGCTTGTCTTGTCCGTAAAAAATCTACACAAACCAAAGTACTGAGCTTTAATCAAACGCCGATGGAGTTTGCTCGCATACATAAACTCATTTTATTAGCAACTTTGATTGGTGGCAGTGACGATGGTGATAGGCCTTTCCTCTCTTCCCCACGCCGCCAAACTCCTCACGCCGCCCAATAATTGCTCTTCCCGCCATAAGCACTCTTCTTCTACCTTAAAACCTCCGAACACTTTCAGCTCCCTGAAACACCGCCTGAACCACCACATCAATGGCGGCCAACTCCGGGAAGCAATATCGACCCTTGATCTCATGTCCGGACAAGGGTCCCACCCTGACCTCGTCGCTTACTCTCTTCTCCTCAAATCCTGCATTAGGTCTCATAACTTCCGGCTCGGCAAACTCGTCCACGATTACCTGACTCGGTCACAGCTCGAGCCCGACTCGGTCCTGCTCAACTCTTTGATCAGCCTATACTCAAAATGCGGTGAGTGGGACAGAGCCAGTGAGATATTTGAGGATATGGATGATAAGAGAGACTTGGTTTCGTGGAGTGCGTTGATATCTTGTTACGCTAACAATGGATTGGAATTGAAAGCTTTGAGTATGTTCATTGATATGCTTGAATTAGGGTTTTATCCGAATGAATACTGTTATACAGCAGCCATTCGTGCTTGTTCCAACAGAGGGTATGTTTCTTTTGGTGAGATAATTTTTGGGTCAGTGATAAAGACTGGATTTTTGGAGTCCGATGTGTGTGTTGGGTGTGCTTTGATTGATATGTTCATAAGGGGGAAGGTTGATTTTGAGTCTGCATGTAAGGTGTTTGATAAAATGCCTGAGAGGAATGCGGTTACTTGGACTTTGCTTATGACTAGATTTCAACAATCGGGCTTTCCAAGAGAGGCTATAGATTTGTTTCTGGATATGCTTGTGTGTGGATATGTTCCCGATAGGTTTACTCTAAGTGGAGCTGTTTCTGCTTCTGCTGAGCTAGGGTCGTCCTTTCTTGGACAGCAATTGCATTCCTGGATAATAAAAAAGGACTTGACTTTGGATGTCTGTGTAGGATGTAGTTTGATAGACATGTACGCAAAATGTACGTCGGATGGATCCGTAACTAGTTCCAGGAAGGTGTTTGATAGGATGCTTGATCATAATGTCATGTCTTGGACTGCAATTATTTCAGCATATGTGCAGAGTGGAGCAGATAATTGGGGAGCTATAGATCTCTTCTGTGACATGATTCAGGGACCAGTTAAACCAAACCATTTCACTTTTTCAAGCATCCTTAAAGCGTGTGCAAACTTGTTGAATCCGAGTGCTGGTGAACACCTATATTCTTATGCTGTGAAAATGGGGTTTGCATCGGTTAACTGTGTGGGGAATTCTCTTATTAGCATGTATGCACAATGTGGTGACATGGAAAATGCTCGGAAAGCCTTCGACGTTTTGTTTGAGAAGAATCTGGTTTCTTATAATACAATTGTTGACGCATACGCTAAGAGTTCAAATCTTGAAGAAGCATTTGATCTAAGTCATGAATTGGAGGATACAGGGATTGAAGCTGATGCTTTCACATTTGCTAGTCTTTTAAGTGGAGCTTCAAGCATTGGTGCAATTGGCAAGGGTGAGCAGATCCACGCTCGGGTTCTTAAATTGGATCTTAAATCGAACCTTCATATATCAAATGCTTTGATCTCGATGTACTCGAGGTGCGGAGATATAGATGCTGCCTTTCAAGTTTTTAATGAGATAAGAGATCGTAATGTTATATCCTGGACTTCGATGGTCACGGGATTTGCAAAACATGGATTTGCAGCTAGAGCTCTGGAAACGTTTTGCCGAATGTCAGAGGCTGGTGTGAGGCCAAATGAGATAACCTACATTGCTGTTTTATCAGCTTGTAGCCATGTGGGATTGATTTCAGAGGGATGGAAGCACTTCGAGTCAATGACTAGAGATCACGGGATTGTCCCTAGAATGGAGCACTATGCATGTATGGTTGATTTATTAGGCAGATCAGGACATCTAGATGAAGCTATGGACTTTATTAACTCAATGCCCTTCAAGGCCGATGTTCTAGTCCTCCGTACATTTCTGGGAGCCTGCAGAGTTCATCGAAACAAAGACCTCGGGATGCAGGCAGCTAAGATGATTCTTGAACAAGACCCTAATGATCCAGCAGCATATGTTTTATTGTCAAACTTGTATGCTTCAGTTGGTCAATGGGATGATGTAGCAGATATCAGAAAAAGCATGCAAGAGATGAATTTGATTAAAGAAGCAGGTTGTAGCTGGATGGAGGTGGACAACAAAGTCCACAGATTCTATGTTGCAGATACTGCACACCCGAGAGCTGTAGAAATCTACAGAGAATTAGATCAGTTGGTTCTTGAAATAAAGGAACTGGGTTATGCTCCTGACACAGATCTTGTTCTTCATGAGGTAGAGGAGGAACATAAAGAGCATTACTTGTTCCAACACAGTGAGAAAATTGCTGTTGCATTTGGCCTAATCAGTACGGCCAGATCGAAACCAATAAGGGTTTTCAAAAACCTTCGTGTCTGTGGAGATTGCCACACTGCAATGAAGTACATGTCAATGGCTCGGGGGAGAGAAATAGTGTTAAGGGATTCCAATCGATTTCACCATTTCAAGGATGGAGCTTGCTCCTGCAATGATTACTGGTGAACTTTATCTTAATTCCTGCTGATTACTGAAAGATGGTATAGTTTTTTCATCGTTCAGTTTCTAGTCAGGATTGGCATCAGGCATTGTATAGCTCCTGGCAATTAGAACATCGTTAACATTTCTCCGGTCTACGGCTGCAAGTTCTGACAAAAGATATATATACCAGAAGAATTTACTGATGTTTCTGCTTCCAAAATGATGAAACTATGAATAACTAAACCTTTATTTACTATTTACTAATATCAAGTTTTTAATCTTCGAAAACATGGGCTAGAAGCTGCTTGGAATCCATAAATCCTCTGGTTTAAAGACTCCAAATTCTTCTTCCTGACTCAGGAGGAAGCATTTCGAGTTTCATTCCTGATATGATTTTGTTCATGACTTCATTTGCATGGAAAGCTATAATATCAATTTCTGTCCTGACAAACCTCATATGATTTTCTTTCTCATTAATCTCTTGATGAGAGAAGCTATGGTTTATGTTTAGGTTCTTAATATAATTTATGATCAAAATTGCAATTCTGAGGAATAACTTACTTTGGCATGACTTGTCTTCTTCGTTCAATTCTAAACAGAGCAACTTCCCAGGGCGGGGAAAGTTGACAGGGACTTTCTTCTAAAATGGAAACTGACAGGTTCTTCTCCTTCTGCATATGATTTAAGTCCTGTAAAAAGGTTTTGGTATGTTCAGAAGTTGGTTCAAAGGACCTAATCAAAGTGATGTGATGTTCAATAATGGCAGATTTGACAGCAGCCGACCACCACACCAGCTCTTCCTCATCCACCATTAATGGTCCTTTAAATCGTATTACGTATCTTAGTGAAGAGACCACTCGACTTAAAAACACTCCTTGGCAAAGCCATGCAAGAATCTACAAAACCATAGTATTCTTTCATGGCGTTATCTTCAACATTGTCAAGGCCAAATTTTAATTAAACTTAAAAAATATCTGAACAAATTTTTAAATGGAAACTATTAAATTAGATAACAAATTTTTTATATCAATTTAGCATCAAATTAATCAAATAAAAATTGATAGATTTAAGTTTGTTTTTTTGTCAAACTCACTTTTAATTTAAATTGGTTATTAAAAAATATATAACTTTATTTATTAATAAAATAATATTTTGTTAACAGAGATAAATTGAAATTAACACACACAAAATTAGGAATAAGATCCTTTTTTTTTGTTTTTTTGTCTGGATTATAGCATTATAAAAAAAATTAAGAAATAAGTCATGAATGCTTCTGCAACTGAACACTATAACGAACATGTACATGACATGTAAAGCTTTCACTGCTCATTCCCATCTTTCCCGCTCACTTCACAGCATTCCTTTGTTCTTACCTGACGATCTCACCTCAAATCATATCTCTTTCTTTTAACTTTTTCTTTTTCCATAGAAAGATACTATCTTTATCTCCATTCTTCTTTGTTCCTCTCTGTTTTCCTCTGTTTTTTTCTCATCACATTTCACGGTTCCTTTCTGAACTACAGGTCCTGCTCAAGAGCTTATAGGGAAGCCATTTTTGGAGACATAGCTAGGGCATTGAGGCCTGGAGGGGTCCTCTGCAACATGGCGGAAAGTATCTGGCTTCATACACATCTTATAGATGATCTGATCTCTGTCTGTATGGACACGTTCAAAGGACCCGTGCGTTACGCCTGGCCAACCGTCCCCACATATCCAAGGTGATGAGGGTCTAAAGTTGTTCATATTTCTTTTCTACAACTTCTAAAATTCTCTTCCAAGTTCTTGAGTGACTTCTCTACCTTGAAGTCTGCGAGGCAGTTCTAATTTTCTATGTTACTTTGAGACAATTCTTTACTTACGGCCTGATTCCTTACCTGTGCAGTGGTGTTATAGGATTTTTATTATGCTCAAAGGAGGGATCACCTGTTGACTTTCTGAATCCTGTGAATCCTCTTGAGAAGGTAGAAGGAGCTATCAATCATAAAAGAGATCTCAGGCTTTATAATTCAGAGGTAATTACTTGTTTGCTCATCAGTTTCCTGTTTTCTTGGGGATATCTCTAATGTTCAGGATGCTTGTTAAGTTGAACGAGATGACCTGCAGTTTTTTCGTTTGCTTTCTCTACCTCATTTAAGACATTTAAGTCGTTAGCTCCTGTCTGAAAGATTTAACTCATTAAACTGTTAACTCAGTTCTCGTGTTTTCCTGAACAGATTCACTCTGCGTCCTTTGCATCGCCAACATTTTTAAAGAGGGAAGTGAAGTCTCTGTGATTCCAACAGAAATGAAGTGGGAGAAGCAAATTCTGAAATCAACGACATATGTTTATCAATCATGGCTCGCTGTGAAGCCATAAGCCCGTGTTATACTTATCAGGAAGAGAATGGGCCGTACCAAGAAAAATGACATGGAAAATCTTGCTCTTGTCTCAACTTTCTTTCTTCCTACATTTGGGGAACTGGTAGTAAGACACTTTCGTGTTTCCTACCTCAAAAGGAATGACTTGCTAGATTTTTTGTCTCTGACATTCTCTCATACTTCTCTTGAATCAGAAAGAAATCAATCATATGAAAGTGAAAATGAAGATGTTCCCAAGATCCCATAAACACCCCGTCACCCTACACTGTCGTATCATTCTTGCAAGTTCACTACTTTATCTTGATGTTCATGCAGAACTTTCAATTGAAAGGAATTGTATTCATTGATTCATCGTCCAAATTACCTTCCAAGTTCCAATCAACCTTGTAAAAGTTGACAAAAACAATACAACATTTGACAATATACACAAACACATATACTACATCCTCCAGATCTACTGCACCCCACCAAACTGGCCTAGGTGTTCCAGCTTCAACCTTTCTTTCCCTTAAAAACGAAAAAGCTTCTTCACTTTCCACTTAGTGCACATATCACAATTGATAATACAGTCAATCCTGCCTATCGTTCATCAGCCGTAAAATCAGGTTCTGCCGGTTTTTGAGGAAGCATAGGCGGCACTCTGTCAGCCATTCTTACCTTGCATGTTCTGCTACGTCGCAGACCACGTAGAGCATTGGCAGCAAAGCGAGAGGCATATATAGTTGCACCCAAACTTGGTGTGCTTCCACTTGCATTTGCCTTGGCTAATGCATCTTGCAGCCTGTTCTCTTCTTGCCTGAGAGATTCTTCCAGCTTCTTTTTACTGTATCGCCGCCACGCAGCTTGGATAAAACAGGCTGCCCATGTCCTCCATTGCTGAGAGTAAAACCTGAACGTGTGACGGAGTTGTTTGCTGTGGAGCCGCCGGAACTGGGAAGCAACAAACTTCAGGTCATCAGCCATTAAAGCAAAAGCTTCAACTTCCGAAAGGGTCTGCACAGTTCGGGTTGAGATGGGAAGGTTTGATGATGAATGGGGGTCTAGAGCCCATGTCAGAAGTTCTTCACCACAGAAGTCACCAGCCTTGAGGTACTCAGAGTTGAAGAAACCAGTTCTTCCACCATTAGTGGTCGTCGTCAACAATTTGCCTCGCATGATGAAGAGCATCTCGTCCACTGGATCGCCCTCACGAACAACATAGCTTTCCTCTGTGTAGAGTGCTGGTTTCAGACGGTCACACATAGCATCTAACAGTTGTTCATCCATTTTCTCAAACATTGGCACCTTCAAATGCATCCAGAAAACACAGAGTTAGTTGATGACATACAGATTACAAAAGAAAGCACCCCAAATGATCAGAAAATTGCAGAGGATGGTAGAACTCACTCTCATGAGCAGAGCCAAGCAGAGATGGCGTTTTATGTCCCTTCTAAGGTCCTTAGGAAGATTATGAACCAGAGTTTCTTCATCAACACCTCTGGTCTCTTGCCACTTATATTGTTCATATCGCCTGATCCGTTCCCTCAAATTCTCAGGAAGCAAACGGTGAGACATCCACTGCTCAGCATCTCGCCTTTTAACTCTCATTTCCTCTAGTCTTGTAGTAGTGGACTGCAGATACGTCTGTTCAAAGCAACATTGGCTCATCACACTTAATATCCAACGAAATTCAAGTATTTTAGCCTAAAAATGCAAGAATTACAAGAAGTTCATTGAAAACCAATCAAGAATCATGTCTCGACGAGCAAAAGATGTACGAGTACCAGAAAGATTAAAGAAAACAGGTATTCGAAACATCAACAATGAAGAACACCAGATGCAAATGCAGCCACCATCAAAGTATTGGTTTCAGCGGAACTTTACTATTGGACATCCACAAACCAGAAGTCCAATGACATCAAATGGAAACTTATGTCCACAAATGAGCATGTGACCGTAAAAATCAGCTCATGACCAGCACTTGCAATAAAACAACAGTTCTAAAAACCATAATTGCATAAAGGACTGGAAATAGAAGTTATCAGAACCAACCTGCATATTTCCAATAAGAAATGAGAACAGGACCAAACCGGAGATAGAAATGAAAACTGCAAAGCAGATTTCCCAGACATAGGTACTTGTACCAAGATTTTGGCCAAGAGAACTGCAAAAAAAAGCATCAAACATAAGGCACCACACATTACATTTGTAAGTTGATGGCAAACTGCAAAATGCTGTACCTGAGATTTCGCAAGCCCCACCAAAAACAGTAAAAGAACTTCTTCGGAAAATCAGTAGAAGCTACAACACCAGACTTGAGAGCGTCGAGGAATATTCCGAATTCAAAAACCTGTTTATCAGACTGTATTGGGCAATAGATATTAAGGAATGTCTTATTCCCTACTTCACCACCACAATATAGAGTATTCCTGTTACATCCAGTTTTCCAACAGGCATCTTTCCAGCAAGAAGTTTGTCTCTCAATGGAAAACAAGTACCAATAGGCTCCAAACACCTGAAATCAGAATTTGACAATAATCATCTAAACATTTGTACTAAAGCCAGAAATAGCATTTCTGTGAATAATATCTTCTGTTCATGCAAACTAACTAGGGGAGCTAATAGTGCATGCTTAATTTATTGAAATTTAAATAGAAACTTATCTTCTAATACTATTACAATCACAGTGTCAATGCTTTAAGTAAAAACTCTTTGCATAATGAAAAGCAGTCTCCGTTGATGAAGCATACAAAACATATGCTTATCATGCAAATGCAAGGAAGAGTATGGGAATATACAGGAATAAATTAGAGAATAGAATCAATGGAATGAAAAGATGAAAATTCTCCTGAAACCCAATGCCAAGGAATCCTGTTCCGAATCACTGAGGCATCGGCATATAGGAATAATGTATATCTTTCCATTATCTATGAAAATAAGCATTGTTACAGCAGTAAAAACTTACATGACTAGCTACCATGTAAAGAAACAGATTGAATGCAGCTCCAGCCCAGGCTGTTTCTGTAAGTATTCCAGAAGTTCTTGTAACTTCCTTGTACAAAGGGTAAATCCGCATGACCCTTGGCAAATACTGGAACAGGACAACAAATTTCAGCAAGTTCTTTGTATTCAAAGATCTTGAGCCCCTCATCTTTGGGATGATTATTAGAATCACCACCTGCGTGTAAACCATGAAGTTAAGATTCCAGATATAGTATCAAACCCTAAAATACCAAGCCAAAGGTTATGTCTATTTTCAAATCACCCTATTCTCATCTACATAAAATGTTAATCCAGATGCTTCAAGAGTGTCCAACCATTTCCACAATTAAAATACTAGAGTTGAATGTCATCAGTACTGAATATAACTATTTAAAGTTGGTAATTGTCCTGAGTCTTTGGACCATATGAACAATGTTGAATACAACACAAAGTACAAAGTGTAACTAAATGGAAAGCTTATTCCAGGAAATATGATGCGCCGACAATGCTAGGAAAGATTCACTTGTATGCCAAACAGAATCTATAGGCTACACTTCACCTGTGGGAGAGGAAGGACTGCAAGAATGTCGATCAAGAAATACGATGACAGATATCTCTTTGCTATTGCCCATGCATCTTCAACAAGCACTCCCCTTCCAAAAACTCGAGATGAAGGAGCAATAAAACCAGTGCGAAATTGAAAAATAATGTGAAGTATATAGAAAACATCAGTGAATGAACGCAAAACACTGGCAGTAACCTCCATTTTCTCATCCAAGCTAAGGCACTTCTTGTCATCATCAATAACAGGAACATAAAAGAACAAGGGATCTAGTGAAACAGCAACCAGACATGACAATACAAATATCTTATTCCACTTTTGAAGGAAAGGACCCTGTGGATCAAGAAATTTTATTCTGGAACTTGAGCTTTTGTCAGCAGAATTGCCAAAGGAATATGACTTCAAAGATTTTCTGATCCTTTTAATTCTTTCAGAACCAGACTCCAATCTTCTGTGAAACTTTTCAGAAACTGAGCTTATAGTCTTTCTAAATTTTCCTGAATATAACACATGACTGTCAGAGTACTGCCCTACACTTTTTTCCGAATTCCAATCCTGAAACCTGAAACAACATCAATGTAAAAAGTCAAGTGTATATAACATTTCAACTTAAGAAAACACAATCTTACAACAAGTTAAAATGAAACCAACTCACATATTAGAAACATCCTAAACACCAACCATCAGATTCAAATAAGAATGAATATACAGTGGCAATGTGAGAACATAGCAATCCCAGAAAACAAAAAAGAAAACGAACCTCACAGACTTGTCCCGAGGATAATTCATAACTGAACTTTGATTAATGTTATCAACAAAACCCGACAAATCTCTTCAAGAACTTCAAACAAAGCATCACATACGAACTCCTGCAAACGTTAGAAAAATCCTGGTTTAAACCCGATAACAAACGCAACGAAACGAAGCACAAGTTGAAAACATCCCAATCCATGGATAAAGTTCACAAACACTCACTAACAGCAAGGAATACGAAGACCCAGAAACAAATTGCCAAGAATGAAGAGTTGCAACATCGAAGTTTCAAATCCCTTGGAAAACTTCCATTTCCGTGGCCCCGCATCCCAAAAATGGAAACTTTTACAGGAGAAACTGAACAAAAATGGAAACTTTAAAACATGCTAGATTCCCGGAAAATCTAAAAACGGAATCCGAAAACCGCCTCATCACCGGTTTCCTTCTCAACTCACGATGCAATTACTATCCCACCAAAAAATCGACTCAAAACAAACAAAAAAAACTAAGAATATAAACATGGTAAAGACCAGAAATTGAATTCAGGGGAAGAATCAACTCAAATCACCAAAAGATCAAAAGGGTTGACAGTAACTTACTTGAAAATAAGAAATCAGATTACAAAAAATAAAAAGGGAGAAGAACTTGAGGACTCCTCCCAATTTGGTTGGTGCCAAGAAAGTATCAAAGACACTTCCTTTCTCTTCACTTTTCAACGTCAGCTTCTTGTTAGTGAGTTATTAGATTACTTGTCTGAAAGAGAGAAAAAACACAAAAAAAGGAGACAGTACAAACTACAAACACTACGGAAATGTCAAGGAAACATCGAGGTCAAGTGGTCAACAACAACAGTGTTCTCTGTAATAAAAAAAGATGAAGTTTCTAAGAAAACATAGTAAAAAACCAAACTTTAGTAGGTAACACTCTACAAAGAAAGCATTCCTCTATGACCGGTTACGCAAAACATTCAACTTGTTATTTGTCAAACAACTCTTTTTGTCCTTACATAATGTTTTCTTAATGTAATAAGATGATTTACTATGACCTAATGAAATCAACCAGGCATAGTGACAGATATTCCAAGGTGCTGACGTCTGAATAGGCTATTAGGTGAGTCGAACCAATTTGACCCAAAATTAACGAACTTTATTCAAATTGACTAAAATTTGAATTGAATTTGATATATTTTTTTTATTTTGAAATTTCAAACCGGCATTAAGTTTAGCTAAAATTTAAAAATTTTAAATAAGAATATTATTCAAATAAATTTTATTTTTTAATTTAAATTAAAAAACATTCAAGCCGAACTTAAATATAATCAAGCTTGGGTTTAACTTCGAATAACATAACTAGACTTCAAATACAATCCACTAACCAAATATCATCTCTAATTTGGAATTTGACATGTTTTCATAAGTTTAAATTTTGATAAATTAATTTTTTTTAAGACAACAACAATAATACTGTCGTCCTGTAGTTGATTGGCTTTCATTGATGGCTCGATATTTGCAAATGCTGGCTTCTTTAGTTTTGACATTTTGTTTGAGGATGGAAAAGACTATTTTTTGTTGGCACTTTTTGACTATGAGGAAGGCAATGGAAGTCCCACGATGGCAGAGGTGCTTGCTCTTCGGCAATGCTTGCTGTTTGCTTGTGATGATATGTTGCAAGCTGATTCTATTTTTATTGATAGTCAGCTCCTTTCCATCATTTGAATTCCAGTTCTTTGATTTTTTTCATATTTTCGTCTTATTATTTTGAATTGAAAGGATATTTTATACACTAAGGACAATATCTCTGTTTCTTATACTAGGCGTTGGGGGAATAGGAAACCTACTCTCTTGCTAGGGTGTCTGTTTTCTATAGTCTCTTTTAGGGGTGAGCATTATTCGGGCCGGCCCGATTACCCGGCCTGGCTCGAATTAATTCGGGTAAAAAAACTTCAAATTTCGGGTAATTCGTGTAATTCGGGTATTACCCGAATTATTTTCGGGCTGGGGTC
>JANPWT010539215.1:0-12077 GCA_024678245.1 Erythroxylum densum | reverse complement strand
GAAAAGGAGTTTTCTAAGTCATTCACCAATCATTAATGATCGACATGTAACATAGTTGGTTATCTAATAAGGTTTGATAGTTAAACCATACCTTAGGATAATCCGGAGTTGTAATGATGGAAGGTAATTATACATTATCTCTGTAAAGTTGTTACTTCACACTATCCGGTCGTTAAGGAGTATTGTTAGACGCCAACCTTGATTAGTAATTAATTAGATTAATTACTACCGGCTTAGTGATGAACATATATGGTCACACACTTACGAGTGTAATATTCCCGTTTATGATTATTTAATTTATTATGAAACAATTTATTAAATAATCTATATGGCATATTATTATATTTTTTATGCTTATTTTTTGCTAGCACAAGAAATATACTTAATATTGAAAATTTTCTTGTACAAAATAAATGAATAAAATAAAATAGTTTTATTTTATTTCATTTTAGAAATAATGGTTTTTTTTTTGTTTTATTAATTAACCAAAAGGTATGACCAAACTGAAAGGATGAGTCAATGGTGGTTTAAGTATTTGAAAAAGAAATTGGTTATGTCGGATTTTGGTGGGGTTGGACGCTGCTGCTTGGATCCATAAAATTGGCTGATTCTGATTCGAAGATTCCTACAAAACAATAAAGGCACGCCAGGGGTTCATTATCGGTAGGCCCCTCCGACGCTCAAGTCAGTCCTTTGTGAGAGTTTTGGTGGCTGGTAAATAATAAAAAATAGGGTTCTTAGAAATCGTACCTTTTCCATGATGAGGTAATGAATTTATATGGCTAATACCTGTAGGAATTAGGTCAATCCTCAAGAGATGGGCCGATCGGCCCATGCACCGTTTTGAGTCTGAGCTTGGGCCTAGCACAACCGACCCAACTAGAAATGTTATTAAAATGACTTATGGAGAAAAAACAGCAAGTGTAAGATAATAAGTTTTTTTTGTTTCTTTTTGTGTGCATGAAAAACGTAGAGAAGAGAAACTCTTATATTCTTTTAGTGTTTTTCGTTTGTTTTAGTACGGTGATATACAAAACAAAAGTCTTTGTTTTGTTTTGTTTCAAGAGACAACGTGCATAAAGAGGGAGAAGAGATATGGACGTTGTTGGTTTTTACATGTACGGTAGAATAGTTGTTTTTACTTTCAAAAAGTAAAAACACTTACAAAGAGAAGAGTGTGTGTTTGAGAAACAGTGAAGAGAAAGTGAGACTTTCGTTTTTGTACGTTGAGAGTAAACAAAGAGAAGAGTTTGAAAATAGAGATATTCTTTATTTTTGTACGTTAGAAAGAAAACAAAGACATAGAAATATTCTTTGTTTTTTTATTTGTATGGAAAAATAAACAAGAGAAAAGTTTGAGAAAATTGTTTTCTCCATTTTTAAAGAAAGGTTTTTCAAATTTATCCATATCCATATCCATATCAAGTGTTGAAAGCGGGATATATTTCTCGGTGTGGAGCATATAGAGCCTTCGTGTTTTCGAAGTTCTGTATCAAGTAATCATCATTTTCCAGGTATTTATTATGCCTAGTCTAATTATGAGTATGATTATTCAACGCAATAGATAAATATATGATTGCAATTTTTGTTTCCGCTGCGTATTGTGATCCTTCAAAGACATTAGGTTTATAATTCTTTCTACTTACATGCCTCTCGCTAATGTCATTTCTTTCTAATGTGAAAATTTTAGTCGCATTTGAAATCCCAACAATCTCCCCTTTAAATGTAATCTTCTACTTTAAGCTTAGATTTTCGGTCAACCCCCCTGAGCAAAAACTTTTTTCTTAACAACTCAAGTATATGACGTCATTAAGAACTTTTCTATTTTACTGATTTG
The DNA here is from genome assembly GCA_024678245.1 of Erythroxylum densum. Classification (NCBI taxonomy): domain Eukaryota; kingdom Viridiplantae; phylum Streptophyta; class Magnoliopsida; order Malpighiales; family Erythroxylaceae; genus Erythroxylum; species Erythroxylum densum. The sequence goes on along the minus strand of JANPWT010539215.1, from coordinate 10,240 downwards.
GGCTTACCAAGAGTCTCCTTGTCTACCATTTGAAGATGGCTATTACAGAATTCGATTACCATCTCTATACTTGTTCCTTGCCAAACCATTGGCTTTGATACCATTTGTTAGCACTGAGGAGCTCACTTAAGAGATCTTTATCATGAGTCTAGTGGGGAAACATACTCATGGCTTTATATTACACTCCAACCTAAAATTTTAAGATATTAAATTTATGAATCCTTTCCACTTACATGTCCCTCAATAATTTCATCTATTTTTAATGTGAGATTCCACTCGTACTTAAAATCCTAATAAAAACAACCTTGACACTTTAGTCATATTGAACAACAATTCCAACGTATGGAGCGAAATCAGAAGATTTTTTCAATTGCGTGTTCACTCTCTCAAGTGACAAATGACAACTTGTAGACTTGTGTATGCTAATTGCGAATGCTAAAGAAGAAGCTAAATGACAAGCATTGCTGTGCAAACAAATTTTCCTTTGCTCTCACCTTTGCTTTCTCTTTTGTAGGACCTTTTGTCACCAAATTCCTCTCTCTCTCTCTATTTCTATTGGCTCACATATACGTATTAATTATGTTTTGTGCTTCGTTTTTTCAATTATATTCCGTTAGTTTGTTATTGTCTACCTTTTAAAATGTATTTCAGTGTTAATTATATCTTTTTTCTAAAACTTGTCTTTCATGTTATAAAAGAGCTTATTTTTAATATGATATTTATGTGATTGAAAAAAAAACCGCTCCAATTAATAGATTTTCATCTCAAGAAAAGACTTTATAAATTTTAAAGTGACACAATACAATCACTACATTCATAAAATTCAAAATTAATAAAATTTACAAATGTTCATACAATTATGTATATTAGTTATATATTTTTAAATATTTAATGCATTCTTTTGTTCATATGATTCTATAGAAAATGCACTTAAAATTAATAAAAAAGAATATAACCATGGTAATTCTGTATAGATTAGGTAGATTCTTCTTAAAAAATCAACTAGCGTTTGTCATTTTCTTTTTTCTTATTAGTTAGCTTTTCTATTTCAATATAAAAGTCAATCAAAATGTTTAATATTTATAATTTTTTCTCTATTATATCACTCAATAGGTAGTAATTAGTGTTCCTTGGATGATCTATCGAAGGGATAAAGTATGTTGATATGAATTTTGAAATATTCTTTACAGAATAATGAATTAACAAAATAACAACAACAACCTAGTGAATGTCTCGCTGATAAGCAGGGTCTGAAGAGATCTAGTAGTACACAGTCTTACTCCTTACTAGTAAAGGGGTTGTTTTCAATAATATGAAAATTAATTAAATGACAATAAACCAAGTACAAATATAATAATGAGATAAAGAAAAGAGTGTAAAAATAAATTTATAATGATTTATTCAAAATAATTGCTAGATTATGTGTACTTCTTAAGTTTAGTTTGAAGATTTAACTCTCTCTCATGTTTCAAGTAGGTGAAAAGAAACACAATGTACATTTTTTTAAAGAGGAATCTTTTCTAAGTATAAAGAGGAACTCTTTACATATCTTCTTTGTCATGAGTTAAGAAGAACCCTATATAGCTTAATTGCTCTACAAATGATCGTACTATCTCAATCACAACTCAAGAACTCTTTTCTTAATCATACAATGCACTAAAGGCTTATATCATACTCACATAAATATAAATGCACTTAACTCTCTCAATAATTTGTACAAGATTGTTACAAATTGAATGGACATGTGACCAACAAATGAAACCTAAAAGCCAAAACCCTCAAATTGTATGTAAGCTTAACTACTAGTGACAACATGAGCATGCGCAAGTACAAGCACAATGAAGTACTACAAGTGAAATTAAATGAAAAGCATACATAGAAGTAGGTATATTGCACCTAATGCCCCTTGAAATTCATTGTTACGAAGTTGAAGGTAGCTGACCTAAAAAAAATAGAGTTAAGGGAGAGTCAAACCTTACTAAGTATGTTGGACCCTAATTTATTATTATTAATTAATTTGTTTATTTATTTATTATTTTAGTCTATTAATTTAGCAAGCATAAATAGAACTTAGAAATTAGAATAGAATTGTTAGAAGTATAATATGGTAGTTAATAGACTAAAGGAGTTAATGGGCATTACATTAAATGAAGAAGGGTAAAATTGGAAAGATAAGAAAAAAAGTAATCTTGAAATGAGAAAGAAGAGAGAAAAACGTGGGAAAGAAAGAAAAAAAAAGAAGAAATTGTGGGAAAAGCTAGGAAAGAAGAAGAAAAATCGTGGAGAAGGAGAAAGAAGAAGAAGGAAAAGAAATGAACTTGTTAGGTAATCTCCATCATCTTGTCTTCTTGTTAAGGGTAGAAAAGGAAGTAGAGAAATCAGTTTTGTGATTGAAATCAAGGGAGAAAGAAGAGGATTCAAGAAACTCATTTGATTTTCATGGTTTTAAACTAGGTCTTGGTTTTTCTAGCCTAGATACAATATGGGTAGGTTAAGTCTAAGCTCAATTTGTTATTTATATTTTTGATTCTTTGAAGCTTATTGGATTTTCTATTTGAACATTGGTTTGAATGAAAATTTGGTTGTTTAAAGGAAACTAAGAAAATCCCGCCCAAGAGCAAGAAGAAAGGCAAACTTGAGTTTGGATTTCTAAGCAATTTAGATGGGTAATATGTTTATAGTTATTTTATAGATGGGCAAAATTTCTTACCTATGTGTGTATGCTTAATTGTTTGATTTTGAATTGTTGTGATTGTTGGAAAAATGCATTATGATTGCTTATCATGTTATGCTTTGAAAGATGTTATGAGATTTGGTATGATCAAAAGAGGAAAAAACATAAGAAGCATGAAAATATGAATATGAGATGGAATGAATTGAGAATAAAAATTTGCTTGTGTTTAGGCAAGAGAGATACCATTTCATTCGTCACATGCACGTTGAATTGAAGTCTTCTTCCGACTGCCTGCTTATGGCACATGAGCTCCTAAGCAGAACGGAAAGCGGAATGCGGAAGACATAATGCAAAGCGAAGCATAAACTAACGGGAAGACGAAGCGATCAAAAGGGTAAATGCAAACCGAAACATAAGTCGAAACCGAAAGCAGCAAAGCGAAGCACAAACTAACGGGAAGACAAAGCGATCAAAAGGGAAATTACAAACCGAAACATAAGTCGTAACCGAAAGCAAATCGGATCACCAAGCGAATTGAATCAAATCAAACCAAAAGTAGCGAAGCAGATCGAATACAAATCGAAAGCGGAAACAAACACTTAGCAAAGCGGATCCGACATCCGAGAACAATAAAGAAAGAAAATGAGAGAATTTGAAAATTAGAAAAGTTGACTTTTGGAGATAGAAAGTTTGACTTTTTGGCCTTTGAGAGTTGACTTTTTGATTTTAGGAGAATTTGAGAAAATGGTCTTCATAAGACTTGTAGTGTTTGTTGAAAGCTTTCTGTGGCCATAAAGGGCTCAATGGTAAGAGGCGTGTTCTTAGAAACAACAAAACCTTGAGGGGTCGCGAGTTCGATTCCCAAAGAGGACAATACTGATTAAGGTTGGATGCCGCGGTATAACCCGCAAACACACGCCGGGGTATAACCCCCAAACACCTACGGGTGGGGTGTGGGGGTTGTATTATGTTAGCCACTATGTCACTAGAGTTGTAAAAATAGTACGAGGCTATGAATGCTCATACCATAGTCTATCATCTTAGGGAGCTCATTGATGAGCAAGCAAGGTCTGAAAGATTCGAGACTTTTCAATTTCTCTTCTACTCCAAGATAGTTTAGGAGACATCTCTAATGCAATGCGCACTAAAGATGAATGGCTACATCGAGTGATTGACCTCCTTGGGATTTGTTTTAGATCATGAATTAAGTATTGACTTAATTTTGACAGGTTTAACTAATAGTTACTCATAATTTGTGCTTAACTATCGGATGAACAATATATCCATCATAATTCTCGAGTTGGTCAACATGCTCAAGGCATTTGAGTCATCTGTTCACAAAGACAAGGTTGTAATGCTAGTGGACTCTTCTGGTTTGAAGAAAAAGAGCCAAAAAAAGAAGAAGTCCACAGGGCCTAAGGGAGATGTCAAGAAAGCAAAAAAAGTCTACCTTTAAGGGAACTTGCTTATACTGTGGCAAGAATGGCCACTAGAAGAGAAACTGTAAGGCCTATTTGGAGTCCTTGAAGTAGAATAAGGCATCTGATGACTTTTAGACCTAATATATACTGATGTATGTGGTCCGATATCCATAAATGCCAAAGGTGGTTTCATATACTTCATTACCTTTATCGATGATCATTTTCGATATGGGTATGTCTAACTTAATAGATACAAGTTTGGAGCCTTTGAAAGGTTCAAAGAATTTAGAATGAAGTTAAGAAACAGCGTGGGAGAAGTATTAAATTACTTTGATCGGATCGAGGTGGTGAATACTTAAGCTAAGAGTTTTTGGATTATCTTAAGGATAATAGAATATTGTCTTAGTAAACTCCACCTTACACGCCATAACATAATGGTGTGACTAAGAGGAGAAACCAAACCTATGTTAGATATGGTGAGGTCTATGATGGGTTTAACAAATTTACCAAAATCCTTTTAGGTGTACGCACTCGAAACTTTTGTTTATGTATTAAACAAAGTCCCATCCAAGTCAGTTGATGTTATTCCACATAAGATATGGACTAACAAGAAACCTTATCTTTCTCATATGAAAGTTTAGGTTATGTGAAGCAGATTCAGTTAGATAAGCTTAAACCTAAATCTAACAAGTGTCTGTTTGTAGGATATCCTGAGGAAACTATAGGATATCAATTCTACCATGTTTCGAAAAAAAAGCTATTTATTTCAAAACATGCTATCTTTTTAGAGAAAGAGTTTCTTCTAAGAGAAGAAAGTGGGAGCAAAATTGAACTTGTGAAAGTTCAAGATGCTCAAACAGACACAGCTTAATTGCCTGGACCTAAGACTATTGTTCATAAAGATGAAACTATAGTCAACCTTCTGACACAGAAGAAGCTTATAGGTCAAGTAGGATACGTCATGCTCCCGAGTGATACAAATTTCTCATAAATGAACTTAACGACGTATTGCTTATAGAAGATGATGAGCCTACTACATATAAAGAGGTTTTAAAGAGTTCAGAATTTGATAAATGGCTTCAGGCTATGAAATCTAAAATGGATTCTATGTATGAAAACCAAGTATGGAATTTAGTTGACCCAGTCGAAGGAATAAAACCCATAGGGTGCAAATGGGCTTTCAAGAAGAAAACTGACATGGAGGATAATATAGTTATTCATAAAGCTAGGCTTGTAGCTAAAGGTTATCGTTAAAGGCAAGGGGTTAACTATGACAAAATGTTTAGTCCAGTAGATATGCTTAAATCTATTAGGATACTCCTAGCCATTACTGCTCATTATGATTATGAGATATGAAAAATGGATGTGAAGACAACTTTCTTAATGGAAACCTAACCGAGGATGTGTATATGACACAACCTGATGGTTTCATATCCATGAATGGAGAAAAGGTATGAAAGCTTTAGAAATCCATTTATGGATTGAAGCAAGCATCTAGGAGTTGGAATATCTGATTTGATGAGACAATTAAAGTATTTGGTTTCTCACAAAATCTGGATGAGTCGTGTGTGTATAAGAAGGTTAATGAGAGTATAATTGTGTTCCTTGTACTATATGTAGATGATATATTACTAATAGGAAATGAAGTCTCAGCTTTGAAATTAATCAAAATTTGATTAGCTAAGAACTTCTCTACGAAATACCTTGGATAAATAACTTATATTTTGGGGATAAGGATCTATAGAGATAGATCTAAGAGGTTTCTTAGTCTTTCTCAGTCTACATACATAGACAAGTGTTAAAGAGGTTTAGCTTGGAGCAGTTCAAGAGAGGTTCTCTTTCCATAGTATATGGGATTTCACTCTTTAAATCTATGTGTCCAAAGACACAAGGTGAGAGGACTCGCATGAGTTTGATTCCTTATGCTTGGGCTATAGGATAAATTATATACGCTATGGTATATACAAGACCCGATGTATTGTATGCTCTAAGTGTTACGATCAGATACTAGTCAAACCCTAGTGAAGGTCATTGGGTGGCTGTCAAGAATATCCTTAAGTACTTGAGAAAAACTAAAGATGTATTCTTGGTATATGGAGAAGGTGATCTTGTAGTAAGCGGGTATACTAATGCCAGCTTCCAATCCGATAGGGATGACTCCAAATCCCAGTCTGGATATGTATTCACATTGAATGGTGATGCAGTTAGTTAAAAAAGTTTCAAACAAGAGACGACTATAGATTTGATGACAAAGGTAGAGTACATTGTGGCTTCATAAGCGATAGAGGAAACAGTTTGGATCAAAAAGTTTATCATGGAACTTGGTGTGGTTTTGAGCATCGCTGACCCAGTGTAGTCGTATTGTGACAATAACAACACTATAATGTAGGCAAAGGAACTGAGGTCTCATCAGAAGTCCAAACATGTACTTAGGCGCTACCATTTGATTAGAGAAATCATTAGTAGAAATGATGTCAGGATAAAGAGAGTTCCCACCGATTAGAATATAGTTGATTTGTTAACTAAACCTATTTCCTAAAAGAGTTTTGCGTCACATGTATACGCCCATGGTATTAGATATGAAGGCGATTGGCTTTAGTGTAAGTGGGAGCTTATTAAAAAAGTGCTCTAAAGGCAATCACCTTTATCACTTATTGTACAAATTATTTTATGATTAATAAAGACATTTTTCATTATTTCGATGTTCATAGATTTATGGATTTGATGTTGATCTTAAATTGATTTAATGAAATCCTTGATACAAAACATGGCATGGACTAAATCATGATGAAATCATGATAATGAGATTCCTATTATATGTAATTATGTTAGTATCTAAACCTTCCCTAGTCATAGGAGCAATGAGATGGGATATCATTAATTCGAATAGACTAGCACATGTTATACTCTTTAATTGGATCAAGTAGTAGATCTCATAAGTTTTAGACATGAATTTTTTAAAGTTAATATATGGATTCTTACTAAAGGTATGGATATTCTATTTCAGTGTCAATGATGGTCTCATCATAACAATGGTGTAAGTATCATTTGACTTAAGGTGCTCAAGGATATCTCAGATACTGATCCAGTGCTTTGACTCCATTTATCGATGCCTTTCAGGGGTTACTTATAAGGTGGTAATTGGGTACATCTTTAGGTATTCAGAGATAATTAAGTAGCTAATAAAGGATTCACCATTCCTAATAGAAGGAGACATTACTCAGGAGTCTTTGGCTATAGTAGATATGTGTCATAAAGAGAGTCTTTAATGATACAAGAGTAATGAGATCCTCAAGATAAGATATAATATCACTTGGGCTAGAAGTGACGTAGACAACCTAGTGGGAGATGAGACTTTGACCATACTTTGAACTAAGTGGGCTATAGATGGTGAAAGGATGAATTGCATGACAACATTGCATATGGAAGGGTCCGTAGTCAAACCATTGACTTTTTGATCAATTGGGGGTCATGACGTGTTGCTAGATACTGCTCTTAACTTACTTGAATTAAGTGTTAATTCAAATGGTTAACATAACCTGGAAACCTAATGGGTCACACACATAGGAGATCCGAAGGATGAGTAAAATGATCTTGCATGGTGATTCAAGATATGAGCGAGTGATTCGAGATTGTATCGCAATGTGATCGTGGTAGAAAACATTACATGGAATGGATTAGAAGCAAGTGTTTTGACTGCCAATTTGCCCATTAAATTCATATAACTTCCATTAATGCATGTTATTCATGGTCATTAATTTCCCATAACTTCCATTAATGCATGCTATTTATGACCATTAATTTCCCATAACTCTCCATTAGTGATGGGGGTTATGGAAGGGCAAATGATGTAGAAAATAGAGATGATTTTGTGCATCTTGTGTAAAACATAGGTGAAAGAAAGGTTCTTTCTTACACACATGCTTTTTTTTTCTTTCTAACTCTTACAAGAGTTCGTGTCTTTGCTAGCAAAAAGAAATAATTCTAGCCATCTCCTAGTGAGGTTTCATCCTTCTATCCTCATGTGGACTTTCATTAGAGACAGTCTACGTTGATCATCATGGTTTACGACAACTCAACATAGAGAAGATTAAAGAATGAAGGATATCGTCAGAAAGGTATGTAAACATCTTACATTTCATGTTTTTGTTTTCTATATCTATATGTATGAGTAGATCTTGTTTTTTTAGGTCTGACTTCTTATTTAGATATTAAACTCAAACAATTGGATATTAAAATAACCTTCTTGCATTGAGATTTGGAAGAGGAGACGTACATAGAGTAGCTAGAATGTTTCAAAGTTAAAGTAAGGAAAATCTGGTCTACAAGTTGAAGAAAAGCCCATATAGGTTAAAATAAGCTCCAAGGAAATGGTATTAGAAGTTCAACTCTTTTATGGCAGTTCATTGTTATAAATAAACTTATTTCGATGCTTATGTGTATTCCAAGAAATGCACAGGAGGACTTTATCATTTTTCTTCTATATGTTGATGATAAGTTGATTGTGGGTCAAGATGTTGGAAGAATCTAAAAGTTGAAGTAGGATTTGTCTAAATCTTTTTATATGAAAGATTTGGGACCTACAAAGTATATTTTATGCGTGAAGATAACTTAGGACAGGAAGAGAAGGAGATTGTGGTTGTCTTAGGAGAGATATATTGAACAAGTACTAGAAAGGTTCTATATAAAGCATGTTGAACAAGTTAGCATGCCATTGGCACCTCACTTTAAGTTGAGTAAGCATGTATATCCCTCAATAAAAAGGAGAAAGACGATATGTCCTTTGTTTCATGCTCGTCCGCAGTAAGGCTTTTGATATATGTAATGGTGTGAACGAGGCTAGATATTGGACAGGTTGTTTAAATAATGAGCAGATTCTTGTCAAATCCACTAAAGGTACACTAGGAAGTAGTGAAATAGATTTTGAAATATTTGACAAGCACATCAAATTGGAGTTTTTGTTTTGGTGATGGTTTTCCAAATCTTGAAGGTTTTATGAATGCATATATGCCTAGAGATCTTAATGGAAGAAAATTCACTTTAAGGTTTTAATTCAAGTTTACAGGGGGAGCCATCTTATGAAAATCCAAGATACAAAAGTGTATGGCTTTATCTAAAACTGAAGTAGAGTATGTAGTTGCAATGTAAGTTTGTAAAGAGACGCTCTAGTTGAAAAGGTTCCTTTAAGAGTTGGATATAAAGCAAGAAGACTACTATCATTTTGTGATATTCAAAACATTATTGACCTGAGAAAAAATATTATGTATTATTCCTGCACAAAGCATATAGATTTCAGATATAATTGGTTAAGGTATGTGATTAAGGAGTGGTAATTGATGTTAAAGAAGATTCATATAGACATGAATATTGCTAATATGTTGACTAAAGTTATTCCCATAAGCAAACAAGAGCCATATAACAAGTATGTCTCTCAAGTAGATGTTGGAGACTAACGAGTCTTTCCTATAATTAGGTTGAAGGGAAGATTATTATCTAACCCTACTTTGAGACTTACGGTGGTCACAGACGCCTAATAGTTCATGGGAATGACAAACAAGTGAAGATAAGATGGATGAAGCTTATATAGGAAGAGACACGACCTTGTAAGGTGCTACACACTCGTGTCCTAAACTTACATAACTGTATAAGTAACAGGCCCATGTAGAGTGATACATGCCCATGTTCTCCACTTATTTGAACATGTGGATTAATCATGTACTTCTCTGTAACTATGTAAAAAAGGGCATAAAGAGCAAAGATATACACATTTGTGTACACTCGCGTTTGTGACATACACGACTGTGTATGACAACCATGTCTCTCTTTGTGACCGTGTAGATTTGCGAGTGAGGCAGTGTATGTTATTGTGTATGATGCAAAAAAAGCTATTTCGTGGTATGAAAGAGAAAAATATGTAAGTTTTCCATGAGCGTATAGCCATAATGTCCAAAAGTGAGGAAAAATAAAGAGAGGATAAGTAGTACAATATTCTCATCTTTTTTTAATTGTTTTTGAATTGGCTTGAGATTTGTTGATTTTTACATCAGCTTCTGTTTCAATCCTGAAACTTTATGAGACAACTTGTTGTTGTAAGGTAAGAGATTATACTTTCTAAATCTTTATTTGAGTTTAGTGGATTTCCTTC
>JANPWT010537557.1:0-12089 GCA_024678245.1 Erythroxylum densum | reverse complement strand
CTTATCAACTCAAATTAAAATATTATTTTTATCTGAGTGTTTTCTTGGTATAAATTAAAAATTAAAAAGATTAGCACTAAATCAATATTTTTTTAAAAAAGTAAACACTTTTAAATATATGATCAGGAATTATTGCATCTATTTAATAATTCGTTTAATACATATTTTAAAAATAATTCACTAATAAAAGACTTAATTATACACATTTTAATTAATCACGTATACTGGGCTAATAATAATTTAAATGAATATGTTATTATTTAATTTAAAAGTATTAAATAAATGAATAAAAATTTATTAAAATCTAATTTGATCTAATGCCCAAATAATAAATATCCGAAGGCTTTCCATCGAGTACTTGGCATTCCCTACTTACTAACTACCCTATGATCATGACCATGTTGCTTTGCAGTTTGTACCCCAAGACCTTTGAACTCTTACACACATCTTCGTCACAAGACACGCTTAAACTTGATGGCTCCACACATGATGTGATCGTGGATAGATGAGAGCCATTAATAACAAAAGCCGGCGGGGGCCACAAGAGGAGGAGGTGGATCCTCAAAAGGCCCCCATTGAATCGACCGTTAAAGGGAAGAGCTTTGCTTTGGACTTGGTTGGTTTGGCTTGCCCAAGGGTGGTGGAAGTGAAACCGTGGAACTGGCAGGATCATGTGCTGTTGGTTTTTTATGCGCACAATATTTACAAATATATGTATGTATAGTCACACAAAAAGGAATTTTGGAAGGCATTACATAGGGAATCGAGAGAGAGTTTGAGTTGAGAGTCATGAAAATAACCAAACAAAGGAAAAAAATTTATATTATATTTATTAATAAATAAGGAAGAGAAAGTACTGCAACTTCCAATTATTCCTCTTCTTCTGTGGATCTCATTGCTTTTAATAATAAATAATAACAAAACACAGTAGTTCTTTTGGACTTTTATGTATAAAAATCACCCCCCATTAACTCCACTAGTGCTTCCTTATTCCTTTTGATATTTATGATAAGTTGATATATGTTAATATATATATATATTCTTTGGATTAACTTGGATCTGTTTTTTGTTAAGATTGATATAGAACACAACAGAACACAACACAACTACTAAGTTGATGGATGATGACGATGATCCCTTTTTTTAGGTAATGTAAGAGAGACGAACTTTGCTTTGCAAAGCCAAAGACACGAGATGTTTAATAATATTTAGTCGTTGTACGTCCTCGAGGCTGCGCGGCTCAGTCCTCCTCAGAACCGAAACTTATAGACAGAGAGAGTTGAGGGTGGGTGTGTGCGTGAGAGAGAGAGGCAGAGAGATATTAAAAGGGTAGAGGGCCTCACAAAGGCTTTTACACGTGATAAAGAAAACACCAAAAGCACTTGCATGCGTGTATAAAGATTCATCATCATCATCATATCCCTCTCTTCTTCTCTATACATGTCTCTCTCTCTGTCTCTCGATCTATCCCTCTCTTTTGCCCCTCTCTCTCTGTGACTGTGTCTGTGGGAGAAAAATTGAATCTTTCGTCATAAAAATCCCATCTTTACTTGCTGTTTAGCTGTTGTTTTATATACCATCACTTTCTTCGCCACCCCATCTTCTGATTCACCTTCCTTTGCTCCTCCAAGCTCGCCTTTTTCGATAGAAGTCTTATAGCTACGTAGCTTATAGGAGTTGGTGAGTGGTTTTAATCCTGTTGGAAGCCTTGGTGTTTGTTGTTGGGTCATTTCTGTCCAAAGCACTACATTTTCTTGCCGTAATTTATTCCTTTGGATGGTGATTTCACTGGCCTTTTCGGAGTTGTGTACACTTCCTTTGTTCCTTTTGTTTTCTTCCATCTGTAGTCTTGTTGGTTTCATATCTTCCCCATTGAATGGAATTCCTTTTTAATGCTCCTTCACTGTTTTTATCTGCTTGGGCTTATCCAACTTCAGTATGATTTTCATTCCCTTTTTAACAATATTTTTAGTTTTTGGAAGGGACAAGCATTAGAGTATGGTTTTTCTCTCCTGTAGGCTTCTGTTTCTTGGGTTCCTACTTTCTACGAGGACCCTTTATTTTCGATTTTTTAAATTTCATTTTGTTCCTTTGCTCTCTTCTTTATACTTTGTGGATTGCTCGTAGAACCATCTGTATCAGATTTTGATATTTGGGTCGTGATGCCAAGTTTTGTCTTTGCATTTATTATTTCTAGAGTTGCCGAGCTGATTTTAAGCGTCTGGTCTTGTTTGGGGTTTTGCGTTTTTCCATGTCCTTTGTTGCTTGGTCCATTGGTTTTTTCAGTATAAGCCCTAGTGAGAACTGAGAAGAACTATAATCAAAGTTTCCACTAAATAATAATTTACTCTATACCTTTGTTTTGCCTTCTCCACTCAATGATTCTGCAATATCAGCAGTCAGATTGCGACTGTTACTATTGTTTTGAGTTTTGTTATTTTCTTTTTTGGGTGTATCGGTTTTTGAGGAGTTTGCTTACTGAATCAGAGGTAAATAGTTGGGTGTCAAATTTTGCAAAGGAATAGTAATGCTTGTAATGTGCAGCAAAAGACCCGTCCTTTACCCATACCTGTTTACTTTTCGTATAGAAGCATGCTTTAGCATCATCGTCGTCATCAATATTTGTGTTTTCTTTACAAGTCTGCAAATTTTGGTTACTTGACTTGCATCCATTTTCACCTGTCTCCTTTTGTGTGATTGATCACCACAGAAATGTTCCAAGTCCCCAATCTGGCGGAGACTAGGAGAGAAGAAGTATAATGGTGTGACTTGGTGAAGCTTCACGTTTTCGAGCCACACAAAGCTTGTGCTTTTTCATACAAATTCTGTGAACGAAGAGCAAAAGAAGAAAATTTTCCAGCAATGCCTGTAAGGCAAATGAAAGAGAGCTCAGAACAGCATCTGGTAATAAAAACCCACTTGCAAAACTCCATGAACCATCCTCAGAAGCACCACAAAAGTGCTCAAAATGGCAAAGGGCCACCTTCCTTAGAAGCAAACAACACAAAACCGCATAACCAGACGTCCCCTCCGGCCAAAAACAAAGGAAGAAGAAGAGGAAGAGGTGGTAGAAAGTCTGATCAAGGAGACGCCTTCATGAGGCCTAGTTCGAGGCCTTGTACTGTGGCAGATAAGCCTGTGAACCAGGCGGCTAATGAACTTTCAGCAAGTGCTCCTCATATTTCTGCCGAAAATTCTGGTAACGTTTGTGATATGGAGATAGGTTTGGGGTTTCCTACCTCGAGCAAGTCTTTGAGTTTTCCTACTAGACCTGGGTTTGGTCAAATTGGGACAAAGTGTATTGTTAAGGCCAACCACTTCTTTGCAGAGCTACCGGACAAAGATTTGAATCACTATGATGTACGCTCTCTCAGTTGATGGTGTTCTTTGTTTCTTTTTTATTGCATTAGTAGAGCTGATGATACATTGAAGCGGAAAGAAAAGTTCTCTTTTTCCATGTTTCTTTCTCTCTTCTTCTTTCTTTTTTTTCCTCTTTTGATTTCTGAAACCAACAGGATCCCTAATCTGACATTGAACATGTTCACACTGTTCTTTCTTGTTATCTTTCCGTCGCGTTTTGCTTTCTGGTTGAAGACAATTTATGTCAGTGCAAATTTGTGGCTCTTGATCTGACAGTGTATGCTGGTGTTTTTACTCATCTCTTGCCTGCTGCGTTGCAGATAAAATTGAATAGGTTTCTTTTTTCAACTTATAGTTCTCGTTTATATGGAATTTATGACTGTCTTGAATCAGGCCGTCAATGTTGTTCCTATTGTTTGCTTTCCTGTTTTTCACCATCTGTCCTTCTGATCTTTGCAGGTCACAATAACTCCTGAAGTGGCATCAAGAACTATGAACAGAGCTATTATGGCAGAGCTTGTGAAGCTTTACAGAGAATCTGACTTAGGAATGAGACTGCCTGCTTATGATGGCAGAAAGAGTTTGTACACAGCGGGTGAGCTTCCTTTTGCTTGGAAGGAATTCACTGTTAAGCTTGTTGATGAAGAGAATGGTGTCAATTATCCTAAGTGAGTATTTGTGGTCTCTGTTTTGTCTCTTTCCGTTCCATTTTAATTGTCCTTCCTCTTTCACCATCCGTTCTTCGTTTTCCATTCTACTAACGTAAAAGCTTTCTCATTTCTAAAAAAATATGAACATCCTCTTTCTCGTAGGTTTTTAATGCATACTTAAGTGTTTCTTTTGCTTCTTCTTTATTGCATAGTTTGTATATTGACTTGTTTATGATTTTGCAGGCGAGAGAGACAATACAAAGTGGTGATCAGATTTGTTGCGCGGGCGAATTTACATCATCTGGGTCAGTTTCTAGCTGGTAAACGAGCAGATGCTCCTCAGGAAGCCTTGCAAATTCTTGACATAGTACTGAGAGAGCTATCAACAAAGAGGTATGATAACTCAATATGTTCTTGATTTTTAACTATTTTTATTGGTTGTGGGTGTTCTATCAGCTGAGGAAGTTTCATTTACTTAACAATGTCTGCACCTGTGAAGGTATTGCCCCATTGGAAGGTATTTCTTTTCACCTGATATTAGGGCACGTCAGCGACTTGGAGATGGGTTGGAGTCTTGGTGTGGATTTTACCAAAGCATAAGACCCACTCAGATGGGCTTGTCCCTAAATATTGGTAAATGAATTAGAAAATTTAATGTCTATATGGAGATTTTCTTCTCAGTTGTACATATGAATAATTTATTTTTGGTCTTTTTAAATAATACAGATATGGCTTCAGCTGCTTTCATTGAGCCACTACCAGTAATGGACTTTGTTGCTCAACTTCTTGGGAAAGATGTATTGTCTAGGCCACTATCAGATTCTGATCGAGTGAAGGTAATTTGATTGTGTATAGCTATCATGCAACTAGTTTTGTTTTCTTGTTTAATTGTAACTTAAGAGATATTGCTGAAGAAATATTTTAGATCAAAAAGGCTCTTAGAGGAGTAAAAGTTGAAGTAACTCACAGAGGAAATGTGCGAAGGAAGTATCGTGTCTCAGGCTTGACATCTCAACCTACAAGAGAACTTGTGTGAGTGTTCTTTTTTCTCCCTTCTACACTTTTTTGGGTTATACTAGATTCTTTATTTGAGTTCTTCCAGTTTTATTTGTATGAAAGGTATATGCTTGATTATATTACTGGGAAAAGTATTCCTCAATATAGTTTCCCATTTAGTGGATGTTCTTGTTGAGTCATTGTGCATGGTGGTTCTAGTTATCAGTGATGTTTGTCTTGTCTAGGTTTCCTGTTGATGACAACTCAACCATGAAGTCTGTTGTGGAGTACTTTCAAGAGATGTATGGCTTCACCATTCAACATACACATTTCCCTTGCCTTCAAGTAGGGAATCAGAAGAAAGCGAACTATCTACCTATGGAGGTACAGTGATCTCATTCATTGTCTAACAGTAATGCAGTCACTTTTTCTTTTGTGTTCTTGTAGTCTCACACTATAATTGATTCAATTGATTTGGTTTGTCAGGCTTGTAAAATTGTAGAAGGGCAACGATATACAAAAAGGTTGAATGAGAAGCAAATAACTAGCCTTTTAAAAGTTACATGCCAGAGACCTCGGGATCGGGAAAATGATATTTTACAGGTATTTTTGATGTTCTGGTCTTTTTTTTTTTTTTTTCTCGTTTGGTTCTGATGTAGTGTTTGTTCTTAATGCTTGATAAAGTTCGAAATATTGAAGACTTTCCAATGTGCCGGAGTTTTAACCAACCATATGGAGATGTTTCTTCAATTCTAAACTCCACTGTTTCTGGTGTGTTCTGAAAGATTAGCTTTGAGTTTTCTGTTGTGTTTATGAATTTTTCACAAGTTACCGTTCATCATCTTTATGATTTGGAATGGTGTAAATTTTGGTTCAATATAATGGCTTTGTTTCTTGATATATTGGAGAACAATGTGTACGAAGACTTTTAAGTGGTCATGCTTAGAATTATAGCCCTTATAGACTAAAATTAGGGCTCTATACTCTTGATCATTGGAGATATATAACTCTGCAGCCAGTTTTGTATGGTTTTATGTTTTTTGTATTGCTAGTTTCTGTAGGTTTGTAGTCCTTTTGTACATGGTCTATCCTGAATGTCTTTCATACAGACAGTTCAACATAATGCTTATGATCAAGATCCATATGCAAAGGAGTTTGGGATCAAAATCAGTGAAAAACTAGCTTCTGTTGAGGCTCGAATACTTCCTGCTCCATGGGTAAAGTAGCGTCTCTTTTGTTCCTAACTTCTGAATGATTTCATTGGAAAGATACTTCTTGTCATTTGCTTTGATCAACTCATGCCACTCTTTCCTGCAGCTGAAATATCATGAAACTGGAAAGGAGAAGGATTGTCTGCCTCAGGTTGGGCAATGGAATATGATGAATAAGGTATTTTGATTTACATTTGTAAAAGCTTACATCTTTGGAGAAGTATGCTGACAAACTTCTAGAATTACTAATATTGCTGATGTTTGTAATACGTTATCTATCCTCTCTTAACTTTTACCTTTATTTATAATCTGTCTTGTGTTAATTATCTCTTCTCAAATGTACAGAAAATGATTAATGGAATGACTGTGAGTCGGTGGGCATGCATTAACTTTTCTAGAAGTGTGCAAGAGAGTGTTGCTCGGGGGTTTTGCAATGAACTCGCTCAAATGTGCCAAGTATCTGGCATGGTACTTATTCTATTGACTTCATTTCTGCTCAATTTAGTTTAAGCTATTACTTAATTTTTTCTGATGATTTTCAGGAGTTCAATCCAGAGCCTGTAATTCCAATATACAATGCCAGGCCGGAGCAAGTAGAGAAAGCACTGAAACATGTTTATCATGCATCAATTAACAAAACCAAAGGAAAAGAACTAGAGCTTCTCTTAGCTATTTTACCTGACAATAATGGATCTCTGTATGGTACAGTCGCATCTTTACTTGGAAGTGGTTTCCATCATATTGCATTCTTTTCTTCTTCACTGAGTTTTTCTTTGGAAACTGTTTGAAGACAGTCCGAAAAGTAAATTTTCTCATTTCAAATGTGTCTCTCTCCTTTTTTCAGGTGACCTCAAGAGAATATGTGAAACGGAGCTAGGTTTAATATCCCAATGCTGTCTTACAAAACATGTCTTTAAAATCAGCAAGCATTACCTGGCTAATGTGTCCCTTAAGATCAATGTCAAGGTTGGCATTAGCTTCTAAGCTTTGATATATTTCTAAATCTCAGGAAATATCCTGGACTAACACCCAAATCTTTTTATAACGAGTATATTCCAACAACTAATTACAATAATAGATACTTATCCATTTCCCTGGGACATTACAAACTGTAAAATCATTTGCCAGGGTATTTACATAGTGGATGCTTTTTTCCAGTCATTTGTGGCCAAAGATAATTAACTTGTGTTAATCTTTTGATTTCCTTGCTGCAGATGGGAGGTAGAAACACTGTCCTTCTAGATGCTATTAGTTGCAGAATACCATTAGTTAGTGATATACCGACCATAATATTTGGAGCAGATGTGACTCACCCTGAGAATGGGGAGGACTCCAGTCCCTCAATTGCAGCTGTACATTTTCTTATCAGATAAACTTGTTTTGATCCTTGTTTTTCATAACATCTGTGAAGATATGGTATCTGATTTATGTTGGTCCTACTGTTAGGTGGTAGCTTCTCAAGACTGGCCTGAAGTGACAAAATATGCTGGATTAGTTTGTGCTCAAGCTCACAGACAGGAACTGATACAAGACCTGTACAAAACATGGCAAGATCCTGTTCGGGGTGCTGTTAGTGGTGGCATGATTAGGTACGCAAGGATCAAATTACTGTTCACATGTATCCTGGTTTAATTTACAGCATATCTATTCAGTACCGTGTTTCATTCATTTCTTCTATCTTGTTTGCAGGGATCTTCTAATTTCCTTTAGAAAGGCCACAGGACAGAAGCCATTAAGGATTATATTTTACAGGTCAATATATTTTCCTATGTCTTTTTCTTAAAAATATAGCAAGTTTTGATGACCTAGATGTGTCTTACTTGGTTTTCATGTGATGTCAATTACTTGCTTCTTCCTAACATCAGTCTCTCTTTGTTCCACTTTGATGCTACGATAAATGGTTGCAAGAGGAAACTTTTTTATATGAGGCTATCACAAATCTTCGTTGTATTTCTGCAGCCAAAGTATTCTAGATGCATGCTGAAGACTTTTTTTAATTAAATAATGGAGTTGTTTTGAGCAGGGATGGTGTTAGTGAAGGACAATTCTATCAGGTCCTGCTTTATGAATTGGACGCAATCCGGAAGGTGAAGATTTAGTGCTGACCTACTTAAAGTATGTCGAAGATGATTAGAAACTATTAAGATTCTAGCTTAAAATTTGTATACAGGCATGTGCTTCCCTCGAGCCAAATTATCAACCACCTGTGACTTTCATTGTTGTGCAAAAACGGCACCACACTCGATTGTTTGCTAACAACCACAGGGACAGGAGTAGCACAGATAGGAGTGGAAACATATTACCTGGTAAAGCTTGGAGTCTTCGTATTTCCATCTTAATTTTTCTAACAAAAATAGTTCCTGATTTTTCTTTTTTCAAAATCTTCAGGAACTGTGGTGGATTCCAAAATATGCCATCCAACAGAATTTGATTTTTATCTGTGTAGCCATGCTGGGCTTCAGGTAGAATCCGTTTCAGCTTTCTGCTCTCTCCAATTTTTTTCGCCCCAATCACTGTGTATCATGCTGAGAAATATTAAAGATACAGGATAATTGGAAAGCTTATAATTGCTTACATCATGAACCAGACGAATGAGAAAGGATGTTAAACTTTTTCAAGATCCAAATAAGACTGTAGCAATACCTGTGTGTGGTTACTGGTGTTGTTGCATTATAGGCTTCGATTTTTAGTTTTGTAGTTCCGCAGATTTTGGATTGGAATGAAAATAGTACTCTTCTTGATGTGACAGGGGACAAGTCGGCCTGCTCATTATCATGTCCTGTGGGATGAAAACAACTTTACCGCTGATGGAATCCAGTCCTTGACCAACAACCTATGCTACACATATGCCAGATGCACACGCTCAGTTTCCGTTGGTAAATGTTTTGCATATCAGATATTTGCTTCTTGCTTTCTCTCTAGTATAATTGTTTTCCCTCGATTTTTGTTTTATCTTTCGCGCACCGGCTTAATTTCTACACATGTTGGCAGTTCCGCCGGCCTACTACGCACATTTAGCTGCATTTCGAGCGCGATTTTACATGGAACCAGAAATGCAGGAGAATGGTTCTGCATGTAGTGGCAATGGTAATGGTGGTGTGAGGCCATTGCCAGCACTGAAAGAGAATGTGAAGAGAGTGATGTTCTATTGTTAGCATCAGGTGGCCAGGGGTAGAAGCAGCATCAAAAATAAGCTTTGTACATGAGAAAGTTATACCTTGCAGGATTGGTTCCATCAGGGAGTAGTGCAGAAGCTCGTGTCATATGGTTTTACCCGGATAGGAAACATGTCTAGGAACATTGGACAGACAACATAGGTAACAGTCTGATTAGTTCGAGTTCGCGATCGAGATCGGGTCCAAGTTCTCGTGTCTGCACCGGTTATGGAGGAAGGAAGTAATGCAGAAGTAGTAGTATTTCTTGTTCTTTTCTTTGTAAAAAGAAACGCTTGTTTACTAATCAATGTCATATGTGGGAAATTTTGTCTCGTCGGAGATAGTACCCATTGCCATGCCATTTTAGATAGTAACTTGTGAGACACAAATGACAACTTTGTTTTGATCGATAAGAAAAAAATGATTTCAATGTGATTATGTACATATTCCCTTTAACGACAATGGTTCACTTTTTTTGTAGGAAAAAACGACAATCTTTGCTCATGTCTAGGATTAGTATTTTGATTTGAATTTGAATCTAATTTTAAGTTAACGACACCAAAATAATGTCGTTTTGTAGAATCTGCTTAGGTCATGCGGCAAGCTGTTTATAGAGTTGGAGTTGGGCTGGTGATGGACCCGATCTGACCCGCCCATTTTCTAGACCTGCTCAGGACAAAGTAGACAAAAGCATGTACTGTTGTCCCCTTGAATCGAAAAAGAAACTGATGGCTATACCATAAGAGTTTTTTTGTCGTCGGAAGGATCAGATAAGGTGGATTCTGACCTTTTGTCTTGGATCAGAATCACTAGACTAGCTCTGTTGCTGTCTCTGCAAGAATATATGCTTCCCTGCCGTTTTTTGGATCTTTTGATATCTCTTCTGGGCTTCTTTTCTGATATCATCTTTTCCTGTTTTCTGATACAATAGGCGTTATTACTGATGTCCAAATTGTCTCGTGAAATCTTCTGTGTTCCTGTTACAGTTTCAGTTCCAGCCTTATAATCATATTCCAGTTAAATTTTATTCATATATTTATATAGGGTTTATCTAAATATGTAGATAAGATTTAATAATCGATTTGATTTATTACTTATTATTACAATAACTCAATTTTTTTTTCGAAAATTTGCAATTACCCAAATTTATTATACTCATGATAAGAAAATGTAATTATTGATATGCATAAAACATATTATCTTAATCTTGTAAACTTTAAATGGAGAAAAGGAGACTAATATCAAAGAAAAGACAAATAAAGAACACCCCAAATTCTAAATTGTTTCCAATTATTGATTCAAACATTTAAATTATGTAATATTTTGTTCAAATGATATAAAGCTGTATGGGCTTTAAGGTTTATTTATGCCTATACTCTTCAATTTTTTTTATTAAAACAAGGAATTCTCTTGCTCTAAATGTTGAGAATAAGAAGACTCGAGTCAACCCAATTGTCATGCTAAAGCTAAGTACTGAAATCGTTGTCAACCTTGTGTTTTATACAAGATAAATTAAATCATGCAATTTCTCACATTTGCAACATGCGCTACAAGATAAAGGAGGTTTGCCGTCGATCTCATCTGTTAATAGGTTTGATAAGAAGGTCAAGTGCCTAAATTCAATAAATGAATTGGATCCAAACTTCATTAAAAAAATTAAATTTCAAATTTAAGAAAATCAATTCGACTCAATTTAAATTCAATTAATTCGATTGAAACTCAAATTTTTATTAGAAATTGAATCCAAATTTTGACCTAACTCACACATATAAAAAGAAGTTTAGACTGATTCTTCAGATTGTCATCCTAAATCTGTCAAGGACTCCATGATATGTGTAGTTATTTGTAACCAGTTTGATATAGACATAAACAAAGCATGGGCTCATCCGCTCAAGTCATCAAGGTGACAATGGCGGCCCTAGCTAGATTTTTCTTAATATAGATTAAATTCGCTCAAAGTTAATAAAATTTTGATCAATAACTCAAAATTGATTTAATTGAGAGATAAAATCGAAATGGTTTTACTTAACTCTATTTAAATTAAATTAGATCAATTTTTTCAAATTTAAGCATGATTCGAATTCTAATTATTTTAATCTTAACTCATTAAACGTGGTTAGTTTTGGATTAAAATAAGTTTAATCAACCATCCCTACATGTAATCTGTGACCCTATGTTTGTGATCAAAGAACTTGTTGTTACATTGCTTGCACGACAAAAACTAAAGGGATTCCCTCCAACTAGTTTGATTCTGTATCTTTGAAACTAATTAATAACTGTTTGGTTGAGAGTTTTATAATAGAATGAGATAAAACGTAACATAGTTTCATTATTTGAAATAAAATTTTATAATGGAATGGAATAAAATAAACTAGGATGAAAGTGAAATATTTTATGTTATATTTTATTATATCGTAAACAACGAAAATGAAAAACTTCCAATTCGGAGATCAAGGATGAAATGTAAACTAATAAATATATACTACCTAATATATCTTCGATAATTTTTCATAATACCAATTATTTCTTACCCTGCCCTAATAACAACCAACACAACACAATAATATTTTTATATAATTGACAATAAATTGTATATAATTAATCATAAAATAATAAAATTTTTGTTAAATTTTTTTTAATAAAATATAAAATATATAAAAAACTTATTCTTTATTATTTGTTATAGTACCTTGACATATTTTTGGTAAGTCACAAAT
>JANPWT010536265.1:0-12099 GCA_024678245.1 Erythroxylum densum | reverse complement strand
GGAATATAATTGGAAACATAAATCAAAATTAAGTTACATTCTATAAAATACTATTACATACCAAACATTATAATAAGTATCTACTCAATTTTCCTATTAGAATTCTTATAAGTATCCAAACATATTAATATCTTTACTTTCCATAGATTTATTTTTCAAGGAATTATATTCCAAATTCACTTTACTTTCCCGTCAACCAAACGGTGTCTTGTGTATTATCTTCCAGCCTTAGAATGACCTCTAAAGCTTTTAGATTTCTCAAATTTATGACATATTTTTTGGTCGTGCCATTGAAGATCGTCAGAAGCATTTAAAAGAATTTCTAGTTATATAAGGCCTTGAGGGAATTAAGGAAGAATAAATAAAATTATGTGGTTTTTTATTTTCATTACATGATTTTGCTAAAGATTGGTTATATTATTTTCCAATTAGATCTATTACTAAATGAACTAAATTGCATAAATCTTTTCTTGAAAAGTATTTCCCTGCTCTTAAAAAAGGATCTATTAAGAAAGAAATATGTGGAATCAGAGAAACTAAGAATGAGCTACTATAGAAATATTGGGAAAGATTTAAAAGACCCTAAAATTCAAGATCGAGAAGTAGATCTCAATGGAGCGTGGACAAGTTTGGCGAAAGAATATGAAGTTGGAGACTTTAACAAAGACTGATCATCACCACCATCGTCATCACTTTTCTAGTAGCGGCACAAAGTTACAACCGACTAGTCCTTTGGGTACAGGGACTCCCACCTTAACAAGACAACCAAGTGCAACTAAGAACACTTGTCTGTGCTCTTCGACCAACCATGCTGGCTCATTCGGTGTTGGCTTCACCGGTGCACTTAACCTCCAACGAACCAAAAGCATCGATTCTGAAGTTCGACTGGACACGAATTCAAGGACTGATGGTGGTGTGGCTGCGAATGTAAACGCAGTCGAGGGCCATTAGAAAGCTTACATGCTTGTATCAAGCGTATGTTGCTATTGTTACACGTTGTTGGCTACAATGTTGTACTTAAGTTCTTCTCTGATGATTACCTTCGGGCAATTTCTTTGATATAGTTAGTAGTCTACCAAATCCTTTAGTGTTTCTTGGATTGATCAGGGTGAAATTAAAGACAATTCATGTTTGTTGAACAAGTGAGCCTAAAATGAGATAGGATTACGAGGAAACAAAGACTTAGGACTAATAAATAAAACCATAAATGATCTTAGGGTTCATATCTTTAACGATTATTATTAAATATATAGGTACATATCAGCTAACATCTAATTGTCCGTGTAAGCAGATTTTTGGGATATGTTTAGAAACCAAAATCCGAATATTGCAAATTTTGAAGAGTTAATCATTCAGTGTAAATTTTATTTAAAATATAATATTAGTTTTATACTAATTATTGTTCCTTTTTAAAATAAAAATATAACTTAATAGTATAAAATATTTTTCCTAGAAATAAGATAACATGTAAATTAAAAGAGAGAATTGTAAATTTTTTAATCTAATAAATTGAAAAATTAAATTATGTTTTTATTTGAATTACACTATTAAAGTATATTTTAAATTTTTTGATATTACGTGCAAATGGTCCGCTCATATAATATTATATCCATATGGAAAAAGACACAGACGTTGACAGATGTCCTGCTGAAAGCCTTGCCTGAGGCTCAGATTGGATGCCCCATTAATGCAGTTTGGAAATGAGCTATAGCGAATCTGAACGATTTCGCCTACTGGCTACATCAGATTATTGCCATGAACCCGTTTCAGTTACCAGAAGGGGTCCTCAAGCATGGTCATTCATGCCTATGGACAGATTCTGTCAGATATTGATAATAGAATTTCCTCCTGATCAGTTTATTGGACTGTAGTTGCATTACATCATTTTACAGGCAATTCTTCGGCACGACCATCACATATTCATATCAATGCCAAAGTTTTGAGTTTTGACCACCTTCAGGTCCAAAGCTAGAAAGCTTGTGATTTTTGCCTCTTGTTCAGTAATGGGAAATGAATTGTGTTTGCTTGAACGTTGAACCATATTACAAGATGTCTTTTAAAATGACTCTAGCGCAGAAGACAGACATAAAAAATAAATAAATAACACCCTGGAGGCTTAACAGAATGGAGGAGAAGTGATGCATGCAGATGATGTAGCTTGAGATCAGGAGTTTGGTGAGGAAAACCATGATGATCATAATTAGGACTGAAATGATCGCAACAATAATGATGACCTGCATATAATTATACGACCAACGGTCTGTTTTTGATTATTCACTAAACTTTATGCTATTCCTTTACCCTTTGTTTAAAGTAGAGTTGGAGCTCAGCACCCAGCTTTTTAACTTCATTGATACGATTATCTCCAAAATGATGGCCTCGTCCTTGAGTTCCTCGTAAACAAAATAAAAACAGGTGTCGTCGGAGATTTCAATGGATGTCGCATTTTTAGCATTCATCTGTAGTTTTCAGGCGTGCACTTCTCCAGGATGCTACCTGCATGCCGAGACATGAGAATTGACAGGGCAATCTTATGCTTTCCACATTAAACGCATCTTACCAAATAGTAAACTTTCTAGTCCGCATGCATGCATAATTGATATTTTTAAAAATGTCTGATAATAGCTACCTTACCACTAATCATTTCTTTGATTACATGTCGGAAAACTATTCAACAAGCCAAAAACATCCCAGAACAGAAAGGACCTTGATAATTTGTAACCAGTACTTGTCCCATTCCCTTTACCTTAAAATAGTTCTTTCAATGTTCTACTCACTCTACCATGATAAGTTTTGTTTAGTTTCTACTGATCTGCGTAGTTAGTAGGCATTGCTGTTTTCTTTTTATTATCAGGATTTTCCCGTCTGTCAAACAGATGAAAAAAATGGACTTATGATCAACTTTCTCGATCTTGTAGGTGATTGAATTGCCTTAACAATCTGTTTTACACGCATACGCGAAATCGATACTTATTTTCTGTTGTCAAGAAACAATACGCCCATTTGCTTCTGTTTATCATTCTTTCAACTATCACTAGTCAAGAAAGGCAAGATTTTGCATGGTCTTATCTCCCAATAATGCCATTGCCAGATTAAAAACGGGTACATTTATCATTCAGAGGAAGAAGTCCTGATGATCGATGAGAACCCAGACAAATGGTACTTCACTACAATGATCAGATGCCAGCCACAAAATTCGGTTAATCACATGGAATTGGAAATGTCAAACTGACTCAAAATAAGGCAATAAGACACAGATTCTATCGCAACAGGCTAACAACACAATTATGTCAGGCACAACACGTAATAAACACTAATTGTGCAGTGAACAGGGAAGGATCAGCGAGTTGCAACAAAGAGACAGACAGATGTTGCAGATTTATAGACACAAACAGGAACCTTGGTCCCACATTTCTTCCCTACACCGAAGAGCTATGTTAAAGTTTCCAAAATAAGATCTGGCAAGAGATTTCGTTCCAACATCCTGAAAATCTTGGTTCTTATTATATTGTTTTTATTACATTGATAATGCACATGAATAGTTCCTGATTCCGATCTACAAATAACAAGTGCACTTCAGAAAAGAAAAAAGAGCAGTGTATAGAGTTACACTTCATATTACAATCGATGCCTAAATTTCAAACAAAAATTTAATCAAGTCTTCTCGCTGGAATTTCTATTGATAGACAACAACTTACTAAACATTCTTTTGGGTCGTGTAGGAAGAGCACAAAAGGCTTTAAACTTGGAACTTCTCCCAAGACCATCTGATTGCAAATCGTGTTCATCCAAATTATCATCTTCAGCCAATTTCATTCTTAAAGTTGAGAGCTTTGACTTAGATGGTTTGACCCCTGAAACACTCCATTGATCTTCTCCTACGGTGCTAGTATTGGTGCTGAATGCCGCTGTAGTTCTTGATGGGTCAATCTCATGTGAGGCTAAGAGTGCTTTGATGTTACGAGGAAGCTCAGTGACTTTCCCACCAGCCATGGCTGCTCTTGTTTGCTCAAAGAAGAGAACTTGCACGACGACTCTCAGAGGGAGTAACTCGTTTTGCGCAGCATGCATGCAGGCTTCAACTGATAGCTTCTTGCAGTCCAGGGTTCGACACAACCGTTTCCTTTCAGACTTGTTTAGGTCTGGATGTGTCTGGATGTTCATACATGATGTTTTCGGTGAATTCCAATTCTTAATTATTAATGACAATTGAGTACCTCTTAAAGTTAGAAACTTGCTTAATTTTGGCCACCTATATGGCTTTTGGACCCTTCAACCATAAACAAACATATAAATGTAATACTAACTCTCTGTCAATATGACTGAGTGAACCTTAACCACATGTTTTCTGTAGCTCCGCAGATGTGAGTACATTCGAAGATTATAAATTTGCAAGCTCATTTCTCATTAATCCGACAAATGAGGCTAAATTTGCTAGGTCAGACTAACATTAGCTGCCAGTGCATTGTCGATGTTAGCTAACTCCAAGGTCAACAGAGTTGGTCATCTAACCGCTAACAATGACCCACATTCTAGGATGTGATTGTGAAGTGCTAGCTAGGTATGGCTATTATGTGAAAAATGGTAAATTGTTTGAACCAAGAAGAAACTGTTATTTTACCTTAAGATAGATGTCAATGGCTCTGTATAGATCGTCGTGATCAATCCTTGAGAAATCTGGTATGGACTCAGCAAGTGTAATAAACTTTGATAGAGGCAAATTGACATCTCTGGCAATCTCTTGAAGAAAACCATCCACAAGCTTTGCCACCTTCAACTTTGAACTATGGGATGCTGAAGATGACCTCCTGCTTTCTTGGAGCTCCAAATCAATGTTCTCTGCAGAACGAGACCTTCTCCTTTCAAACCCCAACTTGGATCTTGGAGGACTAGTTACAGGACTTTGCCCTTGAGCCATAAACTGCTGTAATATCGTCAGAACCATGTCTACGTCATACAAAGTACCACTTGTCTCTGAGAAAGAGGGTATTAACAAATCATTCACTGTTGCTTCCTCTAACTGAAGTCCCACTCTTCTAGCTAATTCCACCTTTGAACACGACGAGGCACTTAGAATATTGGAAGCTTTTAAGAGCTTTAGCAGGAAACTGCAAGATACTGAACCTTTTTCTGCTGGAAGTAAGCTTACTATCGATTCCAAGATCAGCCTATGCTTTGAAAACACCTCATTGGTTGGGTCTGAATCTGAGTCTGATGCTTCATTTTTGTGACCATTTACTTCCCTTGATATGTTAGGTAGCCATCTAGCTGCATAAATTTTCAATGCCTCCCCAATGAGATTAGAGGGTATTTTTCCTCCAGATTTAATAGCTATCATGCTTCTCCAGTACAGGTCTATGCCTAATTCTGCCATATCCTCAGCCCACCATCCTTTGCATGTTGATTTATGCCTTAGGCTCACTGCTCCATTGCAGGAGATATCATCCCTTCCCCTTCTGGAATAACTATATGCCAAACTCACTTTTGAGGGATGGATTAAGACTTTAGAGGCTATGGCTTCTATACATCTGCTTGTAATTTCAAGATCTTCTGACCACAAAGGAAAAGCTTTGGTGCTTTGAAGAGTCACAATTGAGTCTTTCCAACCATGAAGTATGCAAGAATTGAAGAAAACTTCAAGCTTGCATATTAGGTTCCCCTTCTCAACATCCTCCGTCATTTGCAAATATTCTGCAGCACATCTTGCAGCTACAATGTTGTATGCACTAAGAGTGATGGTAATACCATAACAGAACTTGGCACAAAGTTCAAATGCTTCAATCCCACCAGGAAAATCTGGAAGTTGGACTATCTGGTGCGGTGAAGTGTCAGGGGACTCAGAAC
The DNA here is from genome assembly GCA_024678245.1 of Erythroxylum densum. Classification (NCBI taxonomy): domain Eukaryota; kingdom Viridiplantae; phylum Streptophyta; class Magnoliopsida; order Malpighiales; family Erythroxylaceae; genus Erythroxylum; species Erythroxylum densum. The sequence continues at coordinate 6,255 of JANPWT010536265.1, read as the reverse complement.
AGAGTCTCTGTAAGCGCAAACACTTGGACAACAAAGGAAACTACAGATGAAGAATTCACGCGAAATTAGCCTTAACTGATCGCAAACTAATTATGAAACAAGAAGTTTTTGAAGTTTTTACCTTGTGAAGCAAATATCTACTTCCTTGCACTTGAATTATGAGGTCACTGGAGACTTCAGAGGAGACAGACCTGCATTAAAGAAATAAATTCATGCCATTTCTTCCCAAGAAAAACTTCTTCAATTCATATCTTCATGTTTAGTAAGTTGAAAACTCTCACCTGACAGCTTCAGTAGAGTAGAAGGTGTCTGGTCTGGACCCTAGTTTCATAAACTTCATGTCTATTTCTTCCGATTTTCTTCCTGGTTTTACGTCTTCATCAGCTACTTCTCAACATGGATAAACCAGATAAATCAGCCTGAAAAGCCTATGCTGGATTGACCACGAGTTCCTCAGAAGCCAAACAACGTTCTTCCTCCAAGAGCCAACTTGAGATGTTTTCCAAAGAAGAATACAAAGAAAACCAGCTGTTTCCTCCTGTACAAAAATTTGCAACTTAGCAAGCCTGCAGCTTACTAGTCATTAAAAACTTCATTCTGTCACCATAAAAAAGGTTATTAAAGGTGGAATTTTATTGGAGGAAAGACGATACCCCAGATGAAAGGAATACCAGGAGAATTTATTGTGCGTGAGGTAGTCTCCTAGTTCTTATATTTTGGAATTTACTAACATAAGCTGTCAAAACGATAGGAACCCCAGAAGATCAAACTGTCCAAGGTCCATGTCGTTTCAGTCAAATTATATACCCCATGTGATTTGGACATGCAAATAAAGAATCAAAGCCACTGCAATCCCGTCAAGATCAGATATATCTCACTCCCACCAAGACGATCAACTAAAAAAGCAAAACAAAAAGGAGGGAAAAAAAAAAAAAAGAAAATCTATCTGTTCTATAACCAGTATGCAAGGTCACACACCAACTTACCAATGCAAGCACAGAACAGGATTGTTGCTTAAACTAGAAAGACATCCACATAATAAGAACGTAACCTCACATCTAAGCCTCTTTGATATGGCCAGTAAAGTAAGCATGAACTGCCAATCATTCATAACAAAAACCGAGTTTGAATCATGAAAATTTGTGAACTAGTACTATTCTTTTTCAATTTAGAGGACGAATATGGTTGAAGGCATATTTTTCCAACGGACGTGCCTGCGTGAAATGAGAAAGGCGACACCCACGTGCTTCTCCTGTGCCCACTTGCGCCCTTCCTTCTCATCATTGCCACAGCAATTTTTTTACAGTACGGTCCTTGATTATTTTAGTCAAACACTATTTTATACGCAACATCGTACACCTCTAGTGTTCCATCATTAATATCAGAACGAGGATTACAGGCAGAAAATTTTTACCAAGAAAAGCCACAAAACAAGTTGAAATGAATTGGGTTTACACTTTAAAAGAGCCAAAGAATAAAGAAAAGCAAGAAGGCCGAAAGAAAGAATAGGATATATGTATCACAATCCTTGTCTGCTTTAACCTTTCTCACCTATATAGTTTACAGGCCATACGAATACCCCTGCATTTAACTAGAATATATAGAGCTACCCGTACCAGACTATCCGCAAGCATTAATGGTGTATGGTCCACGACCAGAAATATTACTTACTGCTGGTGTGAAATGAAGAAACAATGGTTTGCTGTGCAAGACTGATGTAGTGTCCGATATAAGGCAAGTGATTACTGGGTCACAAAGTTTTCATTAATGAAATGATAGAAGTTTCATCCTTTGGCAGTTGAAGGATCATTTTCAACTTCTTTGGCATTGGATTCTTGCTGGTTGCAATCTTTCATAAAAAGAACTTGACCTTCAAGTCTGTAAGGTTGTGATTTATGGGAATATGGGCCCTAGTTTATTGATCCAACTAACCTAAGACCAATTAAGCATACGATGTTTGGTACTCCAAACCTTTGATGGCTGCATTTTCCTTGGCAGAAATATCGGAATTGTTTATCAAAAGCTAGCAATGAACAAATCATGGGGGTGGGTTCTGCGAAATTTAATGTATAAAACTGGGTCAGCTTCTGATCACTTCATTGTAAACTAGGCAGCCCCACGTCAGTTACGAGTTAACCAGGCTCTCCTGCCAACTAAACTAGGGGTGTTTACATCACCTCAATGATGAAACAATTGCTTTTTAGCCTGATACATTTTTCTTTTCACTTACTGCTGGCTTGCTGCTGATTTTAATTTTATTTCTTCCTCCTTGTTGTCATTATTTCAATGAAGTGACAGCAGCATCAGGATTTGAACAAGAAAGGGAAGATCCATGTTTCTCATGAGAATGAGTTTGATGATTTCATTCCACCGGGGATTATCCCAAGATGATCAGGAATATTATCCTTCAAAAAGAGTACTATGTGTGGTCCACCCACTAACATCTACAAAGGAGGAAAGTTCAGTCGATGACGTTTTTGGTAGCTATAACTACTCTTAATTTACGTTTAATTTGTTCCACTAATGGCTTGCCAGCACTAGGCAGTACCCTTCAATTTACTATAGCTAGACTTGACAGAAAATACAATACTTTTCTGCAGACTAGAAAAGAACAAGTCACCGAAATCCGCAAGAAAGTGTGAGGATACAGTAGAATGTGATCCTGGAAAGTTGTGAAGTTTCTACTTTTTTCTATGCGCATTTACACTAAATGGCAGGAAGGTGAAGCAGGAAACGAAAATATTATTAAACCCTTACACGTGTTCTAGCTGCAGACAAAATTGGAACAAGTAAACCAATAAAAAGATAACAGTGTATAATCAAACGACGCAAACACGCACCTAGACAGATTCCCAGTTGCTATCACGTGTTGGAAATTGCTCAAGGTAGTAAATTTTATGTTCCTTCATATCTTTTTAGCCATTTCCAAGTACTACAATACCTAAGGACCATACACATACGAACAGATCAGAGTTCACTTTAGTGAAGGTGTAGGGTTTTTAGAACTGGACGTGTCAATAAAACTCGCAGCGTCCTGAGATTATTCTTGAACATGTTTTGCCGTATGTGGTCATGATCACAAGCTAAAAAGTGACCCAGGTATGTGTTGGCTCAATCTATGTCCGGGAGCGAACAAGACCGGACCTCTGTGTTGGCTCGATCAATGCCAGCCCCAAAGCTGAGGGGTTGCCAAGTCCCAAGTGGGCAATTGTGATATTTGAGTAGAGAGCAAAGGGTAAGAAGTGGAGAGAGCAATGAGTGGCTTTGGAGATGTCAACACTACACTAGGGGATGACCCACAATTGCTGTAATGGTCCTTCTCTGTGCCACCCAGCGGGGTGGCCAACCGACAATGGCCTCTTTTGTAGGGCCATGTCTCTTTAGTCTTTTATCCTCGTGGGTCCCTTTTGCCTCCCATTGATACAGGATAGGACCTCTTTTATGGTTCTTATGCAGCCTTGACCTTTGGCCTCTTGAAGAACTAAATCAAAATTTGATCTTGAGAAAACAAGCTTCAGAGACCCTTAAGTTGGATTTGAGCAGGTATTGATTTTTCGGAGACGTGGCATCGCTATTGCGACACATAATATCTCTTTATGAATTAATTACAAAATTCAAGCAATCATCAAGAAAAGGCAAAGAAAAATGTTAATAATATGAGGGCAGAAAGAAGCGCAGACCCAAAAGAAAAAATGATTTAAGGAGGCTAGTTAGGTCGTTGGCAAGCACACATTTGGGAATCTTGCAATTGACAAGAGGGATGCCTCATTTACGATTCTTCTTTTAGTCTACGGGGTATTTTAAAAGGGTCTCAATTTATGAGAAGGCGTCTTTAAGTTATCTACTTTCAGATTAATTTTCGCTCACTTCGGGTCAGCCCGTAAGAGGTAAAGTATTGGCCAAACAGATTTTTTCATTCTTAGGACTCAAACTCGAGACCTCTGGTTAAGAGATGAGAGTGCTAAATCACTCACACCAATCTATTTTATTTCGTTCAGATCTCTTTAATGCCCAACTGTACATTTGGAAGTTAGCTTTTTTTTTTCTTTTGAAAGAACTCCAGTCCAGATATGGTTATCTACCAAAGGAGATTTACTACTTAATGAGCAAAGATCACAGAACGCGACATTGCCATAAAAGGACATTGTTTAAGAGAAAAGAAAAGCCATGATGTATTTGGTCTGCCTCTTGTTCCAAGGAATTATAATAATTGCCACTGCCTTTGCTTTATTTTCCCACTGACAATGTTAAAATCTCCGTAAAGAAAAAGAAAAAAAAAGGGGCATGAATACATAATTAGAGGCAGCAATGGCATACCAATACAAATTATGATTCTAATAATTCAAAACTGTCCAAACCATTTTAACTAATAAACAATGGAACATTCTTAAGTCTCTTAATTAATTGGTTTTGAAGTTATTAACTCAAAAAACTACTTCATCCACTCTAAACTTCAGTGACACAGTTTTATTATTTTAATTTTAATTTTTTAACTAGTAAAATATTAAAAGCTTTCTTTTACATCAGAAATTATACAGTAACATCTAAGTTAAAAGCATATATCATTTTCAGTCACATCCTTGATTTAATTTTTATTGATGTCACATAATATTTTATTGAAGATATTAATAGTTTGTAAAAGGATGTTTATCTCAAATTCAAACTTTACTGAAAGGAAAAGGGGAAATAAATGAAGCAATCATATTATATATACATATATGATGAGATGGAAAAAGTCAAAGCAAGAGTTATATCAGATATCATTGTCTGTGTCTCATGTAATCCACTGTTTAGACTTTAGAGCTTGAAGTTTTGTATGTATTAAGGAATGTAAATGCTAAATACAGATATATAGGCCAAACCACACGTGTACGCGTGCACACCCCTATCAGAAGGCTGGAGCTAACTTTGTAATTGCAAGTGATCTCTTCCTGTCCTCCAGTGAATTGTCATTCACATTTACAAGGACCTCTCTATTGCCCCACCAGCTTCGCTGACCCCAAACTGTCCTGCAAATCTCACTTTCTTCCTTTTTTTCCTAACGTCGTGGCACCCTCTCTTCGGCATCTTTTCACACATCTCGTGGAGTTCATACTTATTTCTGTGGAATGATCGAGTTTGGTATATATCTAAGATTATTAATCACCGTGCTTAAGGACTATTGTAAGTGATCGTATGAAATGAAAAATGTTGATTTTGAGGTGAACATGTTTTATTTAAAACATATTAATAAGATAAGGAAACGAGAAGTACAGTTATACATGTTCCTTTTACAGGTGAAGTTAAGAATGGTTTGCGATAACAGAGTGATCCTCTCCTCCTCCTCCCAATAAGATGAAATGATGAGGCATTGACCCAAAACAGTGTTCTGCTAGGCTAAACGTACAAATACCTTTCTTTTGGTCTGCTGAGTGTCTGGGATTAGGTGTATTAAGGACAAGTAATAGTTGGATTCCAAAGGACAATTAGTCAAAAAATCGAAAAGTTAACACATTTTGTAGTAGGTAAATTATGCGTTGAAACACAACTCACTTCCAAAAGTAATCGGTTCTCGCAAACACTGTCTCCACAAGAGATTCGCTTGCCAGGCAAGTAATCTTGTTACGAACCCTTTGATTAGTTACAGATAAAAATGTCATGAAAAAGGTTGACGTGGAGATTGTCTTCATCATTGATATGCTAATCCAATCATCAAATATGCTACTAGCTACTTGCATACATAGGTCTTGTGTTGTGACATGAAACTTATGCTCTTTGTGACATATCTAGGCTTTTGTTTTTTATTGCTTTGTTTGGTTCTGCTTCTTTTTCCTTCTTTACGAGATGAAAGCAATGCATCATTATACTTTTTAACTGTTGAGGGGCTTGGAATTCACGCTTTTGCTGTTTGGCTTGCAGGAATTTCTATCACTGGACCAGAACTTTATCAGAATAATTTCCCTTCTCTCTTTTCTGCTTAAAAACCTGCCAAAGGGAAAAGATTCTGATCGCTAACTCGTATCAGGAAAAGTTGTGTGTTCCCAACGTTTCAGGGTTCGTGCATGCATGATCGGTTTTCTCCATTACATATGGAGTTATATGCAAGCATTAGGAGCAGGACGGCTATACAATGACAGATATAACTACTTGATCCTTGAAATATTTTCATGTGTAAACTGCTCGTTAACAAACACTGATACAGATATGAATACATAAATAAATTGTGGTATATACGTCTTCTGCTTTAAATTGATTCCTTTGTGAAAAAAAGATGAA
>JANPWT010529839.1:0-12150 GCA_024678245.1 Erythroxylum densum | reverse complement strand
GCCCGGATCGTGCATACTCGTGTGGATACCGGTAGAGGGCATTCGCGTATTGCAGTGTCTTGGAATCCGAAAAGAAACAACCAATCCACGGCATAAAGGTATTTTCGTACATTCTGAGTATTTTCGGTTATACTTCACGTTGTTGTATGGTCTTTTTCGCAGCGTATTGTGAATACTCAGGCCATATGTGATCCAACAAGTAGTACGTACATTGAATGACCTACCATGAGACAATCATATGGTTAATCTATTTTAGTGTTAGTGCTAATCTCATTATAGCAATGGTGTAAATATCTTTAGACTTGAGGTGCTTAAGGATATCTTGGATACTGAATTTATACTTTAACTCCATTCCTTATTACCTCTCAAAGGTTACTCATAGGGTGGCAATTGGGTACAACTTGAGATATTCGAAAGTAATTAAGTAGCTAATAAAGGATTTACCACTCCTGATAGGAGAAGATGATACCCACAACCTCTTATCGAGGTTATTGCTTGGGTATCTCTAGCTAGAGTAGAAATGTCATGAAAATAGTCTTTAATGACATATCTAATTGAGTAAAGAGCCTTAGAGATAGAAACTAACATCACTTGGGCTAGATGCGACATAATCAGTTTAGTGGGAGTTGACACTTTAACCATACTTTAAACCAAGTGGGGTATAAAATAGTGAAAGGACGAATTACATGGGAATATTGTCTATGGAAGGGTTTATAGTCAAACCACTAGCTTTGTGTTCAATTTAGGGTCATGATATTTTGCTAGATACCATTTATAACTTGCTTAAATTAAGTGTTAATTCAAGTGACTAACATAACTAGAAACCTAATGGGTCACACACATTGGAGATGCGAAGAATGAGTAAAATGGTTTTGAATGGGGATCCAAGATATGATAGATGCATGATTAAGTTACAAAAGTGTGGTAGTTTATAAAAATTTGATTATGAATCATATGACACATGTGAATCTTGCTTATTAGGTAAGACCACAAAATTACCCTTTAATAAGTAAGATGACAAAATTATCCTTTAAAGATGGGGTGAATGTTTTCATGCTAAATTAAGTGGGATTAAAAGACACTTAATTCCTATTAACTCTCTATTGATGTTGGGGGTTTAAGGGAGGCCAAAGGGTGTTAACGACACTCCATTTTTTCGTGCAAAAATTGTAAGAAAACAAATTATCTTTTTGTGACTTGTTCACCATCTTCTAAAATGCTCTCTCAAAGAACACACCATAAAGCTAGCAATTTGTGTGTGTTCTAGCCATTCTTCCTAAGAGGTTTTAGGCTTCACTCTTCATTTAGATATCATTGGAGACGTCCTCCTTTGGTCGTTCTAGGTTATGACTCTTGAATGCAAAACACACTACTAGTCTTATGCTTAAAACTAAAAGTAAATGGGTCGTACTTGTAGTTGAAAACAAATCCCATAAGGCTTATGCTTAGGCACCACTTAATTCAGGTTATTCTTTGTTTAAGAAATCGTTTTAATCAAATTTAAAAAATAAGTAAAATAAAGACAAACTAAAAGTAAAAGGAACAATGCAACCCAAACTAAAGTCGTAAAATAAGACTTGGAGAAAATAAAAATTAAACATTAGGACTTGTCATTATCCTTATTTGATCCTCTTTGATTAATTGATTCAATTTATGCTTGGCCCAATTTGGAATCTCTCGATGTGCAAAGCCTTTCCTAAACATTCAACTAGATATGAAGCTATCCTATAGGCAGTGTATTGATCTATTGAAATTTCTTCCTAATAAATCAATAACTTGTTATTTGTAGGTCCATTAATCATTAACTCTCGTCGTACAATTAACACAGATTACTAAGCTCACTCTCTCAATTTATTGCAAGGTTTAAGCACAATAAATAACACAAACTTGTATATCATTAAACCAATAACCAAGGGTTCACAAATTATTCAAATAACAAACCCTAAAAATTGTTTTTATCCAATCATAATATCCATAACATCCCCAATAATCAAATAATCCATGATAAACATGCTATAAGAGAAAGAAATTAAAGTAACAACTGGACAGGGCATCTCCTCCTCTTCTTAGCCCGAATATGAAAAATCTGGATAATGGGGTGCTCTTTGCCCAATTGGGAATGAAACCTTGAATCTCCACCTATCTTTGGGCTCTCAACCTGTCTTTTAGCTCCAGGAAGCAAATTCCATGACACTCCCCTTTTTCCCTAAGGTTTTCCTTTCAATATATATCAAAAGGTAAGTCATAAAACCTTTAAAAAAAATAAGTGAATCATGCGTGTCTCTTCATGCTAAGCATCCTACGATCATGGGAATTATCCTTCTGCTTTCCATAATCATGGGAATTATCCTTGTGCTTTATACAATAATGGGTTAATGTGGCAGAAACATTCTGTCGAGATTTCCTATGATTTGCATGTCTCTTATGCTAAACATCCCACGATTGTGGGAATTATCCTTGTGTTTTCCACGATTGTGGGAATTATCCTTGTGCTTTCCACGATCATGGGTTAATGTGGCAAAAACATTCTATCAAGATTCACTACAAGAAAAGGACCCTTTCTACATCATTTTTTAAATGTCTCAAAAGCCATTTAACCGTCGTAGAAAACCATCTACGACGTCTATTAAAATGTCACAAAAAACGTCGTAGAAGGTGGGGTAGGCAATAGGGATCTGCAACGTCTGTTGCTAAACGCCGTAGAAGGCACTGATATTCTGCGATGTTTCTGAAGACGTCAGGAAAGGTGTCGGTATTTTGCGACGTTTGGAGTAAACGTTATGGATTGATTAGGTTTTACGACGTGCGAAGGACGTCGCAAAAAATCCACATTCTGCGATGTGTGTGAAGACGTCAAGAAATGTATCGATATTTTACGACGTTGGGAGTAGACATCACTGATTGTTTAGTTTTAACGTCGTTTACTGGATGTCGCAGAAAAGGTAATTTCTGCGACATCTTGTTGAGAAGACGTCGTGGATTGTAAAATAATTAATAAATGTTATTTAACCAAAAATAATAATAATGAGACCTAAAGTGTATAAACCGAGTTGAAAGAAAATGAAAATTTTATAGCCTAGAGAGGTCAAATTTAGACATGAGATGAATGTCGGTTAAAAGTGATAAGAGTTATGAGATTAAAGTGTACAAGCCCGGTTAAAGGAAATAACTTTTCTATGACTGTGAAAGGTTAGACTTGGATTTGAAATGTGATAAAAGTTATGATTTAGCGTAATAATATGTCTGTTCTGCTTCTCTAATTTTAAATGGATTGAGGATATACTTATGGACGATGAAATAAAGGATGATAGGAAAATGAAACCAAAGAGGGAAATAAAATAGTTATAAATGACTTTACAAGTGATGACAAGTGATGAATGATGTGTAGTATGGAGAAAGTTAGAAATGCGCCTAAGTTTGGATTTTATGTATGCACGCGATTAAGGAAGAGATGATGAATCAAAGGAGAAGAGTGAATGCACGCAAAATGATAGTTCAATTATTATGAAATGATGTCGCATTAGAAGAGGTAAATGCTGGAAAACTGGAGTAGAATCGCTGTTAATACATGTGTTAATGTGAGGAAGAAAGTGCAGGGCACGATATTGGACTAAAAAAGTAGGTTTCTATTATGATCTTATGGTAAACCCCAATCATGGGCAGGAATAAGGATAGAAATGTTATCTAGAGTCAATTGGAATGTACATAACATTAGCGAATGTTATTAATTGGAGACTTGACATGAATACATCTCTAGGTAAGATGTAAGGATTTTGGATGGTATATACCAGGGTGTTAGAGTAAATGAAATTGCTTAATGCCTCATTGAGCCTTATTATCGAGGATGTTTTGATCATATGAGTTATGATACGAATTGATATGCTTTTTCTTGAGGTACAAAGAATGACTAATAAGTAATCATGGGAAATAGTTGATTGACAAGGATTTATAAACAATATCGAGGTTAGTACCAAGAAATCACTGAGATAGGGTCAGTAAGCCGATTAATTCAATTTAAGAATAATCAATGAAGGAACAAATCTGAAATGAATAAATAGTGAGTCAAAAGTGAATGTTGGAGTTGCATCCCTAGCAAAGACTCAAGCATAAAAGTTAGAAAATGCTACTGAGAGTGTATGCATGTTGCTCATGTAGAGTACCAACTACATAAGTGGATTTGTGAATTCAAGAGGACACCTCGTTAATGTAAGGGGAACTTAGGTCCATATTTTAGTCTGTATATGTTCAGAATGAGTTACCAACACATGAAGTTATGCTTGCAAATAAAGTGAAATGTGTGGAGCAACTGGTATGAATGAACAGACATTAGAATAAGTCAATGTGAAATCACAGGAAATCGAATGAAATGAAGAAATCAGTGGAGAAAAAGGGAGTTCATTGGGAAATTGAGAATATCGTGTGATAATACTAATGTACTGTGGAATTAGTTACTTAAAAAAATTACCAAAACAAATTATGGGCATAGCAAGTCTTAGGCATATCTGTTGGAGTTAACAATGCCCCCGACAGTTACCATGATATCAGTTAGTGGCTATGATCATAGACATTATTTTAAATGTGTTTGAAAAAGTAAGATGAAATTGAGGAAGTTATAACCCCAATGTTAATGATACCGCTTCGATTTAGAGATTTTGTAGTACATATCGAAGTTTCCCATTAGAGAGTAAGATGCAACCTGTTGCAATAGTAAAGTGATTTTGTGTACCTAAGGACAATTATAGCCTCATGAGTTGCATTTGGATACATGACTTGAAAGATGTTGTACTAGTAATTGGTTTAAAAGTTTGTAGTAATTGGTTTAAAAGTTTGGAGACATTATGTGTAAAGAAACATTTTGGATATACATATGAATATACAGATCAGTTAAGATTGAGGTAATTAGTGAATTGGAAAAGATTAAAAGGGATTGTGCAAATGAGTATGTCCCAATTAAGCTAGTGTTGTAAATTGATGCATTGAATAGATCATTCAATAGTAGAGTATTTCACATTTGGATGTTCGAGTGTATTATTGAGTGTAAAATGTCGAGCAAAAAAAAGGGGCAAAAATAATGTATTATGAGTTATCGAACTTAAAATCAGTTGTTGTGTAAAAAGGGACTGACAAAGCCCAAATCGAGGATTTAGAACTTGTGAACCTTATCGAAGAATTGAAAACAGATTCAACTTTCGAGTATATGATATTTATGATTGGATTAAGAAGTATGTATTACTTGAGAAAGAGACTGTTAGATACAACACAAGAAACAATCGAAGCTATATGTTCTAGTAAGAGTACATTGAAAGAAAGAGTAATTGATGGCGAAGAATGTAGAATCGAGTGATTCCACGTTTGAGTTGCCAATAGTCTTGACTATTGGAGATAATTGGAGTCCATAGGAACATGAGATTAATGTATAGTGCAAGTTGACTACAGGTATAATAATCGTTATCCTGGTGATACCATTGGAATACTCTATGAGGCATTAGACGACAAAAAGAGTCATTCACCCTTACATTGTAATAGAGAGGGCCTAAAAGAATGATTAAAAGCCAGAACAAATTTGGGATACCGTTACTGAGTGAAATGAATCTGGAATTAGAATAAAGTGGCTTTTGAAAGACGAATGAATTTTGGTGGATCACATTGAAGTTATGGGAATATATTGAGAAAGATTTGCAAAGTAAGTGTACTAACACCGATGAGAAGTGAAAAAGATGACTTATTTTTGAAAGTATCACCTTAGCCCAGGTGCGCTTAGATGGAGGTAAAGGTGTAAATACGGGAAACTAAGTTTGACATATAGTGGTCCATAGAAAACTATGGCGATAATAGGACTATGGATTTGTGAGTTGTTTTATGGTTATTGGAATCACATAGTATTATATGGATATGGTTAGTATTGTTATGATCCGACATATGTGTTGTTGAGACTGGAAGTAAAAATTTGAGTAATCTGAAACTCATCAAGGAAATAATTAAGAAAGCGTGAAAATAAATAAGGGATTGAGAGACCTATGGAATTTATCAATTGTGGTCTTATGGAAGAAAGCATTGAGTGGTAGGGTGATATAGGAAACGGAGAAGTATATGAGATAATAGTACCCCCGCCTTATTCCTTAATCAGAAATTAATTTCAAGGATGAAATTTTTTTGTTAGGAGGAGAGAGTTGTGACATCCCATCACCGATAGGAAGGGTAAAATAGTAATTTGGAATAGTTTATGAGTGCGTAGAATTGCCTTGATATGTTCATGCATATACATACAAGTGAATAGTAAATTTTTGCACATGAAAATGACTGTACATGCATTCATGACATTTCCCGGTATAATTGTGAATGAATGTGATTGTTATGAAAAATGTGATTTTTGTGTTGGGAAAATTGATTGGAGAGGGTCATTGAGGTTTTAAAATTGTTAGTGAATTTTAGTGAAATTTTGGGGTAAATTTCTGGACTAGGAAACATGTCAAGTGGCAGAATAAGTGTCTACCGGTAGTGGAAAATGATTGTCCAATGGCACTGAAAAATTAGGTACATAATTTTAGGATTTATTTATTTGAGCCATTGGAATTTGGGGATGAATTGAAGTATAAATTTGATTTAGTTGGAAAGAGCTTCAAAATGTGACATGTGGCAAGTGACACTTGTCACTTGCCTAACATGCCACCTTGCTACTCTTTGTTTTATAAAAATCACTCTTCTTTTGGGTCATTCTCGATGGTTCTTCTTTTATAAAGTGAAAGGTGGTTTAAAGTGGGTTTAAAGTGAAAACTCCTCCATCATCTTCGTAGCTTTCTTCTTCTTTGTTTGTTTTGGAATTTTGCCCATCTTTTCTTCCTCCTTACACCTTGCTTTCTCTTCCTTGGTTCACTAAAAATCCAACCTAAACCTCACCCCCTCAAGTGGTGATGATGATCGTGTATGGTGGAGAGAGTTAGAGAGTTTGTGAGCTTTTGAAGAATAGAAGATTTGGAAGCTTATTTAGGTAGGAAACATGTTATTGAAGATGGATTTGTAGTTAAATTAATTATTTGTGATGTTATTTAAATTTAATTGCATGGAAATTGTGTTGGAGGATATGGGTATGTGTGTGTGAATTGCTTGCTTTGATTCATGATGTAGAATTTGATGAATGTGTGTTGGAAAGGTTTTGGAAGTGAAAGAAGGTTTAGAAGAGTGTAGGAAATGTATGAATGATTGAGTGAGTGTTGCTGTCATTTTGTGGACTAATGTTCAATGAGAGGTTTTGATTTAGTTATGGTTAATATATGGAGTGAATTGAGTGATGATTGGTGTAGAATTTGTATGGAAGTGATAGAATTTGAGTTAGGTTAAGAATCTGGAAATTTTCTTTGAACATGTTTCAATGATTTTGCCATAACTTTTTATATGATTAGGAAATTGAGATGAGGTTTAGATTGAATTAAACTTGAGGAGTTTGGCTAGATTTCTTGTGAAGGAGTTGCTGTTCAATTTTGGCTTGAAGAGTTCTAAATTTTGATTTGAAAGTGGCAATGTGTGTAGGTATAAACAGTAATTCCAGAATTGATTTTTGTGATCTGAAACTTTGGAAATTTTTCTAGATTGATTTAGGCAGATTTTGCTAAATTGGTCTTCACGAAAATTGAAAATTTTCTTGTTAGCTTTCTATCTCCACTAAGTATGACATTTTTAGATATTGAGGATAAAAGTTATGATCTGTTGACTTTAGGATGTTAATCCAAAGAAGTATGTGCTTTGTTTGTGAAAATGCCTATAAGTGTAGGTTTTGTGGTTACTATGCTTTGAGACCAATTCTGAACTGTTATGATTTGATTTGGCTCAAGTGATCTTATTTAAAGTTATAGAGGATTGGTTAAGCTTTTTAATGATGTATAATATGCTATTTATGGATGTAGGAATTGTAAGGTATGAATTTTTGAAGTTTGGATGTGGTTTAGGGTGAAAAATTATAGGGGCAGAAACTTTGGTTGAGATTTTGACCTTTCTAGAGGTTGAATTTGCTTCTAAGTGCTCGTGATAATTGTAGAATGTGTTCTGATCTTTCCATTGATATAAAGCATGGAATTTTTGGCTAACGGGATAAGAAGTTATGATTTTTAGAAGATTGTGGTACTGTTTTGGATGTTAGTGATTAGGCAGTAACTTTGATTGAGTTTTTGACACCATTACAGGTGGAATTGGTTTTTGATCTCTGCATATAAATTGTAGAGCTTTCTTTTCTCTTTCCATTGATACCAAGTTTGCAAATTTTGGACTTCTGGATCACAAGTTATGCATTGTGGAAGGAGAGAGAGAAAATAGGTGGAAAATGAAAAAAAATAGAAAATAGAAAATCGCAGCCTCGCGGTCGTGACAGCGTCGCGTCACAAGGCGGCTCGAAAAAGAGCCACCTCGCGATCATGTGGCTGCGATTTTCTATGCGACTCATTTTGAGCCGACTCGCGATCCCGAGCCGACCTTTTGGGCGAGCCCCGAGCCGCCCCTACCGGCTCAACTACCCTTCCTCCACTCTTTTGCTTATAACTTGTCCATTCGACCTCCGAGTGACCCGATTTTCAAAGCGTCGGATTCGTAAGACATTTATTTACCTCTCCATGAGAATTTGTGAATTTTTGAGATTTAATTAAAAGTGATAGATTGAATCAAAGTGAGAGGCTCGATTAATAAGCGTTTGAGGTGAGTATTTTCTGAACATACTTCAGTGTTTTAGCAATATCTTGACCTATAGGGATCCAAATTGAGTAATTTTAGTGTATATGGATTCTTCACACATAGGGGAACATTTCTATTGATGAGAGGTTGCCTAGGTTATCTTGTGTTGACGGTCTCATTGATCGGGGACAGTAGACCCGAAAGTGTGTGTTTTAGAGAAATTGAAATAAGTCTATAAGCAATTAATTACGAGTGTAACGATTTTAGTGCGAATTTAAACCTAGGAATAAATGAGTTTTTATATGGGAATGGTTTTGTGATGAAATTTATGGAACAATACCGGGATTGTCATGAACATGCATTATACATATTTTATTTCAGTCATGTGCATCATTAAACACTTATGATTGTACAAATTGTGACGTATGTGTATCTTGCATAAATGAATTGTGCAGGCTAAATGGTCGCATTTAGGAGTTTTCAGAAACGGGAAGCAAATGCTAATCTGGAGCGTACTGTGAGTAGACCGAGATGGTCTCATTTTATTCTTTGTTCTGTTTTGTTTCATTTTGTATAAATTGATTACTGAATGTGATTGATTATTGGGTTCCGGACAGGAGGTCCGATGATTGTGATACTGAGTTGTGATATTGAAGTGCTACTTGAATGTGAATTGGATGACCTATGTGTATTTAATGTGATTGACAAATGTGTTTTTGAATGTACCTTATATGTGATAAGTGCCAGACCACGGTCCGATGACAAATGGGTTTTGAATGTGAAATTGCATATGTATGAGATATGTTTCTCAACTTTACTGTTGAGTGCCGGACTACGGTCCGATGACATATGAAAGTGAGTGTATGGGATTGATGCATTTCATTACATAAGTGTATGAAATATAATGGCTGTTGTGACCAGAGTAGCCACCGATTAGAGCTTTAAGCTCAACGAGTGAAAATGAGCTTCGAGCTTATAAGTGATTCAGAGCCTCAAGCTCAACGCTTAACGAGCCCTATATCCTCTAAATGGATAAGGGACAGTTATTAATGAGCCCTACATGGGATAGCTTAGGCACTCGGTCACAACAAGATAACAAATGAAAAGTAAGCCTCATGTGCATTGCATATGCATAATTAAGTGTATCGAATGTGAACAATGTGAATGTGAATGTGGAATATATGAGTTATGTGTTATGTAATTGGGTGAGCTATCGATGATAGTCACTCACTGAGTTCGCAAAACTCACCCAAAATTTGCAATTATTTTTTAGGATTTGAAGAATACCCCGTTAGGTAAATGGAAGTACGGTTACTACATACAAGGGAAAGCTAGAAGTCGGGATCAGTCCACGTCTGCATTGTGTCTCTTTCTTTTCGCATTAAATTATATTTCCACAAATCATTGTATTTTGTGTATTTGAATATAATTGCGGTGTACAACTTTCCGCTTGGAACAAAGTTTTAATGTATTTTGTTTTTGGATTGTGTAAATCGAAATTTTGTTTTTTGAAAACAACAATTGGGCAATTACTGTAAATGAAAATGTTTTTTTAAATAAAATTGGACCTAAATGTGTGATTATTGATTTGCACGTACGTTTGGAAAAAACATTTATACTAAGTTTTTAACGAACTAAGTGATGTAGCACGCCACCCTCGCAAGGCACGGACCCGGATATCACCATCGATGTTGGGTTCGGGTCACGCGAGAGTGGGGTGTTACAAATAGCAACAATAAGAATATCACATGGTCTAACCATTTGGAGGTCAGGTATTTTACCATAAACAAGTTAATACTTAAAGGTGACATTGAGGTGGAACATTTGAGGACTAAGAATATGCTTGTTAATCCTTTGACTAGAACTTTGCCCGCATATATTTGAGAGACTTGTAAATAATATAGGGGTATTGAAGTCTTTAGACATTGTTACTTAAGGATCATTATGTTTGCTCTTTACATATTTATATATTTTGATGCATCATGAAAGTATGGTTGTTTAGCAATAAAGATGATTATCATTTTACTCTCAGTCATAAATATTGCTATATATTGTCAGAATATAATTAAAAGTATTAAGATTTGTGTCGATCTTAAGCATTTTAAAAAGTCATTGAGCATATATTTATATTAACCTTAGGCCCATGTCATTAGGAGACATAAAGTTTGATATATAAATCAATGGATTTGATATGACAGAGGGGATAAAAGTGTTAATCCTATAAAGTTTTTCTCTAATACGATTTAGCATTCAGTAAGAGAAACCAAATTTCTCTGATGTAGTTTAGCATTCAATAAAAGAAAATACATATTCTCTAATACAGTTTAGCATTCAGTGAGAGAATGGATTTCTATGTTGTAGTTCGGCATAAATTTTAGAGAAATCAAGACCTATAAATGGAAAGATGATACATCTCAGATCATTTGAGTATCATCGTAGTTTATCACACTCGATTTTTTCATTCATGTTAGTGAGGTATTAGATATGCATGATTAAAGTGGACCTGAGTCACACTTGACATATATGTTTGATATTTTTCGATATCGAAAGCCTTGCAGGATAGAATGATGGAGTTTCATTATCTTTGGATCTAACGATTTTTAAACTTGATTGATCTATACAGTAATTTGCTATAACTGGTTTTATTATTTTCACAACTATAATAAATTATTGTCCAAGAGGGAGAATGTTGGATATTTCCATAAGATCGGACAACATTTAATTACAATTTGGATAGTGTTAATAAATTACTGGTTAAGTGAATTAAATTTGATCAAGATAAAGATAATAAAATAGCCTAATAAAGGATCTGAATTAATGGGCTAAAGTCTAGCCAAAAAATGGACCTCAGTCAATGTAGATCAGATCAATATTGAGCTCGTGATGGGGAGGCCCAATATGGATACTATAAATAGAAGGTTAAGGTCTCCTACAATTGCTTATGTAAATCATGACTATCCATATTCTCTGGCCCGTCAAGAGGCTCACGTATTAAGAAAACTGTAGAAAGACATTAACGTCATTCCTATGATCAACTTCCATGAAGGTTGTCACAGATTCTGGTTCATTTTGGCTCCGAAAAGTCGTTGAAAGTTATAGATTTGAAATTAGGTATGATTCATGTTTATCTCCATTTTTCCCTTGCATGTTGCATCCTAGCTGCATAACTAAGGCTCGTGTTACGTACGACATGTTAGAGTTTAAACTTATTTATGATAGATTTTAGACAATACAGTAATTTAATTGAAATTATATTTTAATTTCAATCAAACTTTAATGAGAATTACAAATAATCTTAATTAAATACTAATTATGCTCAATTAAGATATAACATCTTATATTGATCCTTATTTATTAACAAGTTATTTGATTCTATTTATGTTTTTCTATTGTGATTTTAATTTTAATTTTAATTTTAATTTATGTTTTTCAAATGCAAATAAAAACTTATTTGGTTGTTAATGTCAATATAGTTATATTTTGATTATTGAT
>JANPWT010522691.1:0-12202 GCA_024678245.1 Erythroxylum densum | reverse complement strand
TATGGTAGTTTTAACAAAAAATGCAAAACTTTCGCAACAATGTTTAGTACAATTATATTATTTTTAACTACAATACTCTACCAAAATTATTTTTACTCACGACATTTTTACGCATAATGGTTTCTCGATGCTAATCTCAAATGGAACGTAATATTGTTATCAACCTTAATTAGATGCTATAGTATACCTTGACCTGTAGTACATAATGTTTTAATATGAAATATACCGTAGCTATATTGCGCTCAGTGGCCTGTGATGAAGCCCTAACGCCATGTTGTACAAAATATTTTGAAATGTTAATAGTCTACATAGACATAAAAGACATAAATCAATAAACAAGGTTAAATTTGAGTACTATTTAGGACGTACGAGACAATTTGAAACCTTGTAAATTATTGAAGCAATAAATAACTTGTTAATCTGTTATTAAATTGATTGGTTAGATTTTATTCTTATACCCTTTTGTCAGCTAGCAAAGTTTGTTATTAGAGTTAGTTAGAAAAGTTGTATAAAGACCATGCTCTCTGTACACCTTTTATCATCAGATATGAAGGAAAATCATTTCCTTTTCTTCTACAATTCTTCTTTCTATCTTTTTGATCCTAGATTTGAGCTTGGTATCAGAGACAGCAAAAACCTTAATTTCTCTTTTCTTTCAGTCATTTCTCGTTAAATCCCTTCATTTCTTCTGTCATATTTCGTTATGGCATATCAACAAACACCTTCAATGCTTGACTTCAACCATCCGCTTTTCCTCCATCCTTCTGACACTTCCGGAGCTATGCTCGTTTCTCATCAACTTGTTGGCATCGACAACGACAATGTTTGGAGCAGATCGATGCAGATTGCTCTCTTAGTCAAAAATAAACTTGGCTTCATCAATGGTACGTGCAAAAAAGGAAACTTACCTAGATGAGTTCCACTCTTATTGGGATCGCTGTAACGCGATAGTCCTTTCTTGGCTTCTAAACACCGTCTCCAAAGATCTCTCCACCAGTATAGTTTTTGCTTCTAGCGCCGCCGCAGTTTGGTTGGATCTAAAGGAACGTTTTGACAAGGTCGATGGTTCGCGAATTTTTTACCTTCATCAGACCATTTCCTCTCATACTCAGGGGACTTCTTCAATCTCTGATTATTATACAAAGCTTTGCCTTCTGTGGGACGAGTATGATACTCTCGTTCCGTTCACCACCTGTGATTGTGACAGCTCTCACAAAAATTTTTCTCATCATCTTCAACAACGACTATTTCAGCTATTGATGGGTTTAAATGATTCTTACTCGGCTGTTCGTAGCCAGATATTACTGATGCAACCACTACCGACTGTAAATCAAGCTTACTCAATGTTACATCAAGAGGAATCCCAACGAAAGTTATCTTCTTCATTCATCACTGCCTCGAAGCCTACTACCTTATATTCTTCTTCATCTCAGAAAGGTTCCAAGAAGAAATTCAGTGGATGCTATGATCATTGCCATGTTGAAGGCCACAAGCGTGAAACATGCTATAGGCTGATTAGGTTCCCACCTGATTTTAAATTCACAAAGAAGAAGCATGCTGCAAACAATGTTATTTCTTCTGAGGCTGCTGTTGACTCTGTTTCTGATACTGTCAAGGCACCAACACCACCAAGTTTGACTACTACACAATACCACCAACTTCTTCAGCTCTTACAGAAAGAACCAACAATTTTAGCAAATGTAAACATGGCAGGTATAGCTTCATCTTCTGCCAAACAGACAGTTGGTTGGATCCTTGACACGGGGGCCACCAACCACATGACTTTTGACTTTCTTAATTTGAATGATTCTGTTGTATCTGCATCTAATCACTCTTATGTTCAATTGCCTAATGGTAGGTCAGCCTCAGTCACCCATATTGGCAACCATAAGCTCTCTCCAACTCATACCCTTACCAATGTCCTATATATACCTGATTTCCATTATAACTTGATCTCAATTTCCAAACTGACCAAAGATATTAACTGTGCAGTGTCTTTTTTCCCAACTCATTGTGTTTTGCAGGACCTTTGCAGTGGGAGGATGATGGGGATTGGTAAGGAGCATGGAGGCCTTTACTTTCTTCAACAATTTGGAGCATCATCAACCTGCACAACAACTACTGTGAACACCAAAATTCCTTATTCCATTAGCTCTTTTATGTCTTTTCAGCATTCACCTAATGTATGGCATGCTCGGCTTGGCCACACCTCTGTATCCAAAATGAAAAAAATTAATGGATTACATTCTGTTTTGAATGTGAAACATGATCTTCATTCTTGTCATGTTTGTCCATTAGCCAAGCAATCTAAACTTCCATTCCCTGATAGCATGCCAAGAGCACCATGTCCATTTCATTTAATACACATTGACCTATGGGGACCTTATAGAATCTCAACCCACAGTGGCCACAGATGCTTACTAACCATTGTAGATGACTATACCAGAATGACCTGGATCTACTTGTTACAAATCACACATGACACATGCACCACTCTAAAACAGTTTCTTACCCTTGTCCAAAACCAATTCTCAACCTCTGTTAAGCTTGTTAGAAGTGACAATGGGACTGAGTTTTTTAATAAGGAATGTACCCCACTTTTCAATACCCTTGGGATAGTGCACCAAAGTTCTTGTGTTGATACACCACAGCAGAATGAGGTAGCAGAAAGGAAACATAGACATTTACTTGAAACTGCCAGAGCCTTAAAATTTCATTCAAATTTACCTTCTAAGTTTTGGGGGGAAAGTATTTTAGCTGCTTGCTACATTACAAACTGTTTGCCATCCTCAGTCTTATCCTGGAAGTCACCATTTGAGACGTTACATAAGAAGCCACCACCACTACACCACCTTAGAGTCTTTGGCTGCCTTTGCTATGCTAGTGTTCTATATTACCATGATAAATTCTCCCCAAAGGCAATCCCATCTGTTTCCTTAGGTTACTCCCTTGTCCAAAAAGGATATGTGCTACTTAACCTTCACACCAAAACGCTGTTTGTTAACAGAAATGTGGTCTTCCATGAAGACATATTTCCCTTCAAACTCAAACCTTCAGAGCAACCTATGTTCCCTGTTACAAGCTTTGGTCACATATAAGATCATGACTACTTGGACATTACACCAGAAGTTACCTCACCACAACAAAATCCTGCCCCTCTAACTCCATCAAATAACCTTCCACGACATCCACCTGATCCGCCACCTTTCACCTTTGACAATGCCTCATTTCCACCTCTTTTTAATCAGCAACCATAAGGAGATCAAGCAGAATTTCACATCCACCAGCATGGCATAAGGATTATCATTTCACTAATCCCCGATCAACATCATCCTCTTCACTTGCAATAAAAGGTTAGTATCTAATAACCATATCATATGCTCATTTACCTTTAAAAACTCAGTCTTTCTCAGCATCCATTTCCCAAATAGTTGAACCAAAAACATATTCTGAGGCAATTAAGCATAAGTGTTGGATAAATGCTATGCAACAGGAAATTCAAGCTTTGGAGTCAAATGGCACATGGGAAGTAGTTCCTCTTCCTCCTGGCAAAGTTCCCATTGGTTGCAAATGGGTCTATAAGGTCAAGTATCACTTAAATGGCACTGTGGAACGGTTCAAAGCAAGGCTGGTTGCCAAGGGATACAATCAAAGAGAAGGTATTGACTATCAAGAAACTTTCTCACCAGTAGCTAAGCATGTAACTGTAAGGAGTGTCATTGCTATTGCTGCTTTCTATAATTGGCCTTTGTTTCAAATGGATGTTTATAATGCATTTCTACAAGGAGACTTATAGGAGGAGGTCTTTATGAAATTTCCAGAGGGATTTAGCAACCAGGGGGAGCACATGGCATGCAGGTTGCTTAAATCCTTGTATGGCTTAAAACAAGCCTCAAGGCAATGGAATTTGAAACTTTCTGAGGCTCTCATTCAGAATGGTTATAGCCAAAGTAAATATGATTATTCCATGTTTACTAATATTGTAGGTTCTAGGCAAGTTATAATGTTAATGTATGTTGATGATCTGTTGATTACTGGAAATGACTTAGAACTTATTGAAGAATTGAAGTCTACTTTGCATAGAAGCTTCAAGATGAAAGATCTTGGCAATTTGAAATTTTTTCTTGGTATTGAAGTGTCAAGGTCAAGTGCAGGGATTGTGTTATCTCAGAGAAAGTATGCTTTAGAGATGATTGATGACATTGGAATGATGAATGCAAAACCTGCCAACACTCCTCTAGAGCAGAATTTGAAACTCACTTCTGCAGAATTTGATGAAGCATTGCAGCCTGAGAATGATGATGCTGTTTTAGCAGATGCTACTATATACCAAAGATTGATTGGTAGACTCTTATATTTGACTCACACTAGGCCAGACATAGCCTATAGTGTGCAACATCTTAGTCAGTTCATGTAAAAGCCAAAAAAGTCTCATTATGATGCAGCTTTGAGAGTGGTAAGATACATCAAGAAAGATCCAGGCCAGGGGATACTTCTCTCATCAGCAGGAAAACTTGTGATATTAGCTTACTGTGACTCAGATTGGGCATCATGTCTCATGTCAAGAAAGTCTGTAACAGGTTTCTGCATAAAACTTGGCAATTCATTGATTTCTTGGAAATCCAAGAAACAAAGTACAATCTCGAGATCATCAGCAGAGGCTGAGTATAGAAGTATGGCATCAACTGTTGCAGAATTAAAATGGCTTCTTGGTTTATTCACAGAGTTGAGGATTAAGGAATGCAAACCAGCTGAACTTTTTTGTGATAGTCAAGCAGCAATACAAATAGCTGCTAATCCAGTTTATCATGAAAGGACTAAACACATTGATATAGAATGCCACTTTGTTAGAGAGAGGCAAGAAGGATTATTGCAAACAAGGCACATCTCAACCAAGGAGCAATTAGCAGACATGTTTACAAAAGCCCTTGGAGTTCCACAGCATTCATACTTGCTTTCCAAGTTGGGAGTGATTGATATATATCACCCTCCAACTTGAGGGGGAGTATTGAAGCAACAAATAATTTGTTATTCGGTTATCATATTGATGGGTTGGATTTTATTTTTATTCTCTTTTTTCGGGTAGCAAAGTTTGTTTTAGAGTCAGTTAGAAAAGCAATATAAAATGATGCTCACTGTACACCTTTTTGATATATGAAATGAAGGAAACACATTTCCTCTTTCCCTTTTACTTTTTCTTTCCCTTTTACTTTTTCCATCATAGTTTTGAACAAATTACATCTTATAAGATTCACTTTTTGAATAGTATATATATGGTTTTGGATGATAATTCACTAATAATTAAAAGATTGTAAAAGCTTATCTATTATTGATTGAATCATGAGTATTTAAACTCATTTGAAGATTACAAAAGCAAAGATCACGAGAGAGATTTCAGTAACTGCTTACATACAAAAACAATAATCACGAGAGAGATTTCAGTAACTACTCCTAAAGATTAGTGAGTATTTACAACAGGTAAATATCTACAACTAACAGAGTTTGACTAAGTAAAGTGGAGCAAATCATGTACTTGTGAGTGCACTGTTAGAGGGTGCATTGTTACGCCCCCGCAAGTCGAGCGTATGATCACCAATACCCAGCTTCAGCAAGTTACGTTGAAACGCAGCTCGTGGTAATGGTTTGGTGAGAATATCCGCGACTTGATCCGCAGTGTTGAGATGTTGAACACATAAGCTGCCATTTTGTACCTGCTCTCTAACATAGTGAAAATCAATCGCTACGTGCTTCATTCGGCTGTGAAAAACAGGGTTTGCACAAATGTATGTAGTGCTAATGTTGTCACAAAGCACTGTTGGAACTCGAGGAAGAGAGAATTTGAGCTCGGAAAGAAGATTCTGAATCCAGGTGGTCTCAGAAACAGCAGCAGCTACGGCACGATATTCAGCCTCTGTAGACGACCGAGAGACAGAGCGTTGCTTCTTAGACGACCAAGAGATTGGTGTTCGACCAAGATATATGATAAAACCTGTAGTAGAAGTCCGATCATTAGGGTCGCCTGCCCAATCAGAATCAGCATAGGCTAGGAGGGACTGCTGCTGCTCACGGACAATGCTCAAGCCCAGATTAGCAGTCTGTTGGAGATACCGAAGCACTCGCTTCACAGCTCGCCAGTGCTGATCAGTCGGGGCATGCATGAATTGCGAGAGCTTGTTAACTGCAAATCCAATATCAGGCCGAGTGAATGCGAGATAGTGTAATTTGCCAATGACCCGACGATAGAGTTGAGCATCAGTATCGGACTGAGCTGCGGTGTGAGAGAAATCAACTGTTGAGACCATTGGCGTTGGAACACCTTTGCAATCAGCCATTTTCATATCCTCAAGAAGATCTAAAATGTACTTGCTTTGTGAGAGAAACAATCCATTAGGTGCATACGATACCTCTACCCCAAGAAAGTAATGCAATCGACCAAGATCCTTCAATGAAAAACGCTTGGAGAGTGCAGCAATCACACTTCGAATACCATCAGAATGGTTGCCGGTCACAAGGATATCATCCACATAAACAAGGACATAGGCAGTGAATGTTGACTTGTGAAGAGTGAACAGTGAAGAGTCGGAATTTGCAGCAACAAACCCAAGATAAAGTAGATAGGTTTTGAGCTCAACGTACCACGCCCTGGGTGCTTGTTTAAGCCCATAGATGGCTTTTTGCAATCGACAAACATGATTCGGATACTGTTCATTCACAAATCCAGGTGGTTGTTGCATATAGACTTCCTCCTCGAGATGCCCCTGCAAAAAAGCATTATTTACATCTAATTGATGTATCGGCCAAGAATTTTGAGTAGCAATTGTGAGCACAAGTCGGACGGTGACCGGTTTGACCACCGGGCTAAAAGTGGAATGAAAATCAATCCCGGGTCTTTGAGTATATCCTTTAGCAACCAACCGTGCCTTATACCTGTCAATTGAACCGTCAGGTCTGTATTTAATGCGAAACAACCACTTACATCCTACAATTTTCTTGGAAGGATCATATGGGATAAGTTGCTAGGTTTCGTTACGGATAAGGGCGTCATATTCAGCTTGCATTGCTTGTTTCCAATGGATATGATTTTGGGCTTGTTTAGGTGTTCTCGGTATGGTGGTAGGTGATAGGGTTGCAGTGGCATTAAATTGTTGAGGTTTAAGGCTGTTGGTTCTCGATCTAGTGACCATGGGGTGTCGAGTGGGTGGATTTTCGGTGGGTTGGGGTTGGGCTGTTGGTTGGGATGGCACATGAGTGTCAGTTATAATGGCATTGGCAGACTGGGATCGTCTATGGTACACTCGGATGGATGAGTGTTGAGGATCATGAGTATTATTAGATAAAGTAGAAGGAAGCATAGAAGTAGAAGCAATACCTGAGTCGATGGGCATCACTGGTTGGGTAGTAGAGGGCGGCTCCACTCTCAAAGTCTCTGGTAAATCAAAACAGTGTGGCATTTGTAAAGCAATCTTATTATGAGCATCATCCTGCACTATTTCCCAAGCAAGGGACGAAGAGGGGTGTTTAATATGAGAAAACATTTTAGAATAGGGAAACTCTTCTTCATAGAAAATAACATCACGTGACACATAAATTTTGGAGGTGATGGGATCATAACATTGATGGGAATGATATTTAGTCGAGAATCCAAGGTAGACACATGGAGTGGATTTTGGTTGAAGTTTGTGTTTATTGTATGGTTTCAGCCATGGGTAACAAAGACAGCCAAACGTTTTAATCGACTCTAAATTTGGTGGTTTGCGAAATAGAAGATCATAGGGGCTGTTGTGGCCAAGATTTGGGGTGGACAACCGGTTAATGAGATATACCGAATGAGAGCATGCAAAACTCCAAAAGAGGGTTGGCATAGATGCTTGATGCATCGACGACTTGGCTGACTCAATTATGTGCCGATGTCGACGTTCGACAAGAGCAACACGTTGTGGTGTGTAGGGAGGGGATAAGAGATGTTCAATGCCATTAGTTTTTAGGTATGTGTCAAGACCTTGAAATTCACCTCCGCCATCAGTATAAAGTGATGTTATTTTTGTTTGAAAACGTCTTTCAAGCATGGGATGCAGTGCTGTAAAAACTTCAAAAACTTCATTTTTATTTTGCAATGTAAAAAGCCACATGTATTTCGAGAATTCATCAACAAATAAAACATAATATCTTTTTTTGTCAATAGATAAAACGGGGGAGGGTCCCCATAAATCACTGTAAATGAGTTGCAATGGAGTTGTGCTATGCAATGTTGATTTTGAAAAAGGAAGCCCGTGCATTTTATTAGAATTGCAAGAGTTACAAACAAAGGTAAAGTTTTTTAAAGGAATTGAGAGCTTGTGCAATGTGTTATTTAAAACTCGGTCATTTGGATGTCCCAAACGCCGATGCCACATGATTTTGGATTCCGCCGCATTGCACATAGGTTTGTCAAACACTTTATTCGGCGGCCATTGATATAAATGCCCTCTACTTCGCCCTTGAACCAGTGGCGCCCCCGTCGTCAAGTCCTTAACAAGATAAGAAGATGGAAAAAACTCAATAGATGTTTTGTTGTCATGGCAAAATTGCGAAACAGAAATAAGATTAGAAGCAATGGAAGGGGAGCATAGAGTATTGTTCAAGCTGAAATTGTGAGAGGAGAGGTGTAATTGTTTGTTACCGGTGTGGGTAATTGGGATAGTGTGGCCATTACCCATAGTGATCTCTTCCGGACCATTGTAATCGTGAATGGTTGTTAGATGCTGTGGATCAGAGACCATGTGATGTGTTGCCCCGGAGTCGATAATCCATGGATCATTTTGGCGAGGCATGGAGGCTGCAAAGTTTGCACGAGCACGTATGTGATCATGAGACATCGATCGACATACGCGAGCGGTATGACCCGGCTTTTCGCATAATTGGCAAAAGATAGTGCCATCTGAATCTTGTTGCTGAGGTTGATAATTCCGACGCTGACGATTATTGTTGTTTCGCCAGTTTGAAGCATATTGAGTTCTACGTTGGTAGCTGTTCGTTGCTCCTTGTCGACCAGAATTAGGTTGCTGTTTTTGTGCAACAGCAGCAGTGATGTGGCTGATCTACGGTTTTTGACTGTCTTCATGCTTAAGAAACAGTTCGTGGTCGACTAGTTTCTCATACAACTCCTCATATGTTATTTGAGTGTCACGAGACCGGATAGCAGCAGAGATTTCACGAAACTCAGAACCGAGACCGCTTAGAATCTTGACTATCAACTCATCATTGCTGATTGGGGCACCTGCAGTAGCAAGTTCATCAGCGACTGATCGTATATCCTGTAGATAGGCAGCCACAGTTTGATTATCCTTGGTCAGTCGAGCAAGGTGATCACGCAAGCTAAAAATCCAGGTTTGGGATTTATTGGCAAAGGCAGTGTGTAGAGTTCGCCAGGCAGTGTGAGCTGAGGAAGCATTGGCGACTGAGGAAGCCAAGGTAGGGTCAACTGAAGCCATCAGGGCGTTCTGGATCAGCTGGTCCTGTCGGAACCAGATGTTAAAGGCCGGATTGGGAACCGGAATGTTGTTTTGAGTGACGGTTGTGGCCGGCGCAGAAGAGGTGCCGTCAAGGTGACCATAGAGGTCATGGTCGTTCATAAGCATGGATACCTGTGCTTTCCACGTAGCAAAGTTGGAGAAACCCGTCAGTTTGATGGGTAATTGGGTTGCCGGATTGAACTGCACGATGGCAGTGGCTGTGACGCTATCGGAGTTGAGGACAGGTGTGGATGGTGCCATCGGAGAGAAGAAAAAAAAAACTCATGAGAGAAAATTAATGCTCTGATACCATAAAAGATTGTAAAAGCTTATCTATTATTGATTGAATCATGAGTATTTAAACTCATTTGAAGATTACAAAAGCAATGATCATGAGAGAGATTTCAGTAACTGCTTACATACAAAAACAATAATCGCGAGAGAGATTTCAGTAACTACTCCAAAAGATTAGTGAGTATTTACAACAGATAAATATCTACAACTAACAGAGTTTGACTAAGTAAAGTTGAGCAAATCATGTACTTGTGAGTGCACTGTTAGAGGGTGCATTGTTAAACCTTTATCCACCTATTACAATGAGCTGGTTGCAATTTTTCAAGAAATTGATCATCAGACTGTCACAAACAAAGGAGTTGTAGGAATTGTTCATATGCATTCTATGATAGCGAGGTTGGGAGTTCATAGTTTCCTAAGTGGTCTTGATCTAGAATTTGACCAAATTCGTGGTGAGATTCTACGAAAAGATCCAAAGCTGGATTTGGAAAGTACATATGCGTATGTACGAAGAGATGCTCAACAGAGGCAGACCATGGGAAATTCTCGGCCAGTCCCTGAAAGCTATGCCATGGTGGTTCATCGAAACAAAGGGCGAAATAACGCACCATTAGGAAAAACAAATAACTTTGTTTATAGTCATTGTGGTGAGACAGGACATTCGAAACAATGATGCTATGAGATTATTGGGTATCCAGACTGGTGGGATTTCTAAAAAAAGCTGAGGAAGAACATCAATAGCAAAGCAACAATGGTGATGCAAGGGGATACGAAATAACATGGCTCAACCAGGTATTTATGGTAAGGTGGATGTACTATCTATCACTGCTAACAATAGCACTTGGATTATTGATACGGGGGCAACATATCATATGACTAATGATCCTAGAAAATTACAAACAATTCAACAATCTACTCAGTTCGACATCTCCACTGTAAATGGAAGCATTTCCCCTATTACAGGGGAGGGACCAGTTGTTCTATCCAATAACTTGACACTTGATACTATCTTAGTTGTTCCCACACTTCAGTTCAATATTTTATCCGTCAGCAAAATTACCTCATCTCTTAATTGTACTATAACTTTTTGGCCTTTATTTTAAGTTTTTCAGGACATTCTAACTTGGAGGACTCTTGGTTATGGTGTTAAATGACACAAGCTCTACCACTTGGAATTAACTAAAGATAGGGAACAGAAATTTAGCCACGCAGTTCAAACAACTGGGGTTAAGAAGACTTGTGCAAGCCTTTGGCTATGGCATAGGAGGCTAGGTCACATTTCTTTTGGCTACCTTAAGAAACTTCAACCAAATTTGTTTTCTGATTTAGATATTTCAGATTTTAGATGTGATGTATGTGAGTTGGCAAAAAACCATCGAATTCCTTATTTGCCAAGTTTGAATAAATGCTCACAACCATTTGTTATTATACATTCTGATATTTGGGGACCTGCAAGGGTGCCATCCATTTCAAAGGCTCGTTATTTTATTACTTTTATAGATAATGTACCAGGTTCATATGGGTATGTTTGCTTCATAAGAGGAGTGATGCATACATGGCATTCAAAGAATTCTACACTATGGTTCATACAAAATATCAGCAACAAATTCGAATTTGGCAGTCTAACAATGCAATGGAATTTGTTGATGCTTCCTTTGGAGAATATCTTAACCAGTTGGGAATACGACACCATACTTCTTGTACGTACACACCACAATAGAATGGGTTGGCAGAAAGGAAGAATGGGATTTGACTCAATCTCTCATACCGTTAATCCTATGATCACGCCAACACTTCCCCTCAAGTTGGTGTATAGATGTCTATTATGCCCAACTTGTCAATCATTACATGAAATGTTCTTCTTGATACTGCCTTTGTAAGGATATCTGCAAGTTGGTTCTCGTACTTGACAAATGGAAACTCAATAATCTTTTGGTCCAGCTTCTCTTTGATAAAATGATGATCAATTTCAAAGTGTTTAGTGTGGTCATGTTGTATAGGGTTTTGGGCAATTTGAATTGTAGCTTTGTTATCACAGAATAAACTTATAGGCCTCAGATATGCAACGCCAAGATCCTGCAGAACTCCTTTAATCCATAAAAGCTCACATAAACCATATGCCATGCCTCGAAATTCTGCTTCTACACTTGAACGAGCAACAACCTTTTGTTTCTTACTCCTCCAAGTAACCAGATTACCTTCTATGAATGTTAGATAACCCGAGGTGGATTTCCTGGTTGATCGATCTCTAGCCCAATCAGTGTCCATGTAACCTTCAATAGTAGATGCTTCATTCTTCAAGTACAATAACCCTTTTCCTGGTGCACCTTTTAAATATCTCAAGATTCTATAGACTGCATTCATGTATTCTTCATTTGGAGCATGCATAAACTGGCTTGCAACACTCATGGCATAGG
>JANPWT010521133.1:0-12212 GCA_024678245.1 Erythroxylum densum | reverse complement strand
AACGTTTTCGAAGGGGCTTAACGAAAAGAAATACACAATTCAACCCCCCTCCCCTTCTTGTGCATTTGTATATTGTATAATAAGTGTTGTATTAACGTGTAATTCACTTCAATAACATGAGCATGTTTGACTCTACATAGGCATGTTTGTCCTCAAGTGTCGTTATTCAACTCAAACATGATTACAAAAGCATATTCAAAAGGTTATACGTTTATCCACATAACTTTGTCCACCACTGGCATGGACGTGTTCAATCCTAGCATGTGTTTCAGAAGAAGTTTCCAATCATCAGTTTCTACCTTGAATTCATTTGATCTTTGGTTTTTTTTTTTAATCTATGAAGATAGCTAACACCTCCATAGCCTAAATTTAATAGAATTGGTCTAACAAATATGTTTAAAATAGGACTTGACTCACAACAAGCCAATGGTAAGATGCTTGTGTTCTCGAGCCAACCTTGTCAAGTAGCAATTTCTTTTGAGTTAAAATGGTTTTTGTTACAACTACTAGTTACTTTTGGATATCCGAGATTGGTTGAGCGATCTTCATATTCTTCTTCTCATCATGTTAAACAAGCGTTGCCCTTGCCTGAAGGTCATACTAAAATGCAAGTTTATACTGCTTTTTTGTTAGTCCTTGCTTCCTGCTATCTATCTCAACGCATATGCAAGACCAAGTGCAAAAAAAAAATAAAAAAATAAAAATTACTGCAATAATGAACGGGAGTACCTGATATATCATGCCACTTATGACTCTGGTTTACATATGGAAACATGATACATTGAGACTTTATTGGAATAACCAAATATATATATTCTGAAGGACAGAATCGACGAATACCATGACGGGTTTGGAAGATGAGAGTACCTCCTTATTTACTAGCTCGGACGATATAATTTTACTTCAAAAGAAAATCCTACCAGTACTGGGAATCCAAGAAGACAGCGCCACAATCCTAAGTATTCTGATGCATTAACACGCCTTGTGGAATTCTACACACTACAAAGCGCCGTGGAGGTCGAGTACAAGTGGCCATGAGAGCAATAGCAATGACCAGAGCCATCAAAATTTTCATCAAAGGCGGACCCTCTTCCAATTCAGTGCAGCAGACTTTCCCCATACCCTTGTTCTTCACCTTCTTCCTAAAGGAAAAATGGAAGGATATGCAGAGGAAATGTAGATTAGTTCTTAGGTCAAGTCAACTAAGAATATGAATTTATTAAGCGTCCCTTTCGTTGATGAACTCATAAGTTTACAGGTCCATGTTAGGTTCCGTGGAAAAGTATGCACCGACAAACGTGTCGACATCAAGTGAAAGTGAAATCATCAATCTTAAGGCTAGGGGGTAAGCTTCCTATTATTAGACCCCTTTAAATTTCACTTGTTCATTGAATTGTTGCTGTTATTTGATCTTGTAATGTATTCAAGGGTTAAGAACTAATTAATAGATATTTTCTTTGCATCTAAAGTAGTTACATTAGCAGACGTAAACGTGCATAGCAGCCTATCTTGGTATTCACAATGAACGGACTGACTTAGTTACTTTCCTCTGCTACAAAGATCATTTTTCATTTTTTTCAAGGGTGATGGTTACTGTTGGTTTACACTTATATCTCACTTGTCGCTTATGAACCGTAGTGTGTTCGGGTTATGGCCATGTGATACCTTGACGAACTCCATCACCAAGTTGAGGCTTTAAAATGGTATTAGGGTGAAGGAATGGGTTAAAGAATGGAGGGGCACCAAGAATGATTTGTTGTCAATTGTATTGATTTAGAGCTAGAATGATTGATTCCCTAGTCAAAGGCCTCCTGGGTTTGCCTCGTGTCTCGGATTGGTCATAGATTATAGTGTGCAAAGACGGACAACTGTTTATAAGATAGACCACAAATTAAACAGTATTAATGTGTGACTGTTGCCCCATGATAAGGTGAAACAGTAAAATAACAGAGATGAAATCAGCAGCTACAGTAGTTGCAGATATCTATATAGACACATATAATTAAACCCACTAGCACCAGACACACATCTTTTATCTTCACTTATAAATGTTATTCTTTTCTTAATATACGCAGTTCAGCATATGGCTGATCTTACTAGAGAATGGGGGGCTTTTCGCTATATCTGAGAAATTTGGTAGATGTTACTGGACGATGAGTAGTGTAGGAAAGAAAGGGTTCAGAAGAAGCAAAAAGCTATGGACTTTAACCAATGTTACCAAATTTATCACGTGGCACAACTGTCGAGGCTCATAAATTTGATAAGAGAAACAATAAAAGAAGCCAGAATCGACCATGGTCCGTCCGGAGGAACTCTTTTCTCTGCTTTTAAATTGCAATAGCAGGTTGACTGTGAACAAAATTTTTCGTTATTTCTTTCTACTCCATGTACACACCACACAAAATCTTCTTCAGCCATAAAACTTGATTTGCAACTGCTGTTGCTGCTATAAATTCTGCTTTTGCAGTTGGTTGTGCTACAATTTCCTATTTCTTGGAACACCATGAGAAAGCTCCTGAGCCTATATTACTGAGGTGCTTTTCTAGATGATCCGGCCCAGTCACTATCTGAAAAACCACATAGCTTGAAATCTTCACAGCTTTTAAACTTAACTTCATAATCAACAGTACCTTTGACATACCTTAAAATTCTTTTTGCTACAATTAAATGCATTTCACTAGGATAATGCATGAATTGAGATAAGAGACTTACAACAAATAGAATGTCAGGCCTCGTTGTTGTGAGATACAATAAGCAGCTAATCAAGCTTTTGTAATAGCCTTCATCAATTTTATCAGCTCCATCTTCCTTACTTAGCTTCTCCTTTTAATTCATTGGTGTGTTTAACGCTTTACATTCTTCCATCTGAATTTTTTTTAGAATTTCCTTCGCATATTTTTTCTGATAGATGAATACTTCTTTTTCTCCTTGTATGATCTCCATACCAAGAAAGTAGGTCATGAGACCAAGGTCTGTCATTTCAAAGACCTGCATCATTTCTTTTTTGAACTCTTCAATCAACTTTACATCATTTCCTATGACCAAAGATCATCAACATAAAGAGATACAATGAGAGTGTATTTTCTTTATGTTTCACATGGAGAGTGGCTTCAGACAAACTTTTAACAAAACCAAGGTCTAATAAATGTGCATCTATCCTACTATACCAGGTGTCAGAATAATCAACACCGTAAATTTGAGCATACCCTTTAACGACAAGTATGGCCTTATGTTTGTTGATGGAGCTATCTGTATTTAGCTTTATTCTGAACATCCATTTAACAATGATGGCTTTTCTTCCTTCAGGTCTTTTAACCAACTCCCAAGTTTTATTTTTCAATCATAAACAGTGTCTTCCTCCATAGCTTTCTTCCATTTTGAATCCTATAATGCTTCTTTAGGACCACAAGGTTCACAAATTGCTACATTGCATCCTACATAGATATCTGAAAGTGACCTTGTACCTATGACTGGAGGATCATCTTCCAACTTGTCTTTCCATGAATTTGCTAGTTTCTCTTTTGATACACTTCTTGGTTTTTTGAAGTACTATCTTCTTTCTGCAAATTATTCCAGTCCCATTGTTCGTCTTTATTAAAATGTACATCCCTGCTGATTGATATTTTATCTATTTGAGGATGAGATACTTTGTAGGCTTTAGAAACTAAACTATAGCCTATAAAGATTCCAGAAATTGTCTTCTTATCAAGCTTATCACGTTTAGCCTGTGGCACATGAACAAAATATACACAGCCATATATTTTAAGAAAACTTAGTGAAGGTTTAAACTCATACCAAGCTTCAAATGGATTTTTATCTTCTAAAGCATTGGTAAGAAGTCGATTATGCAAAAATACTATTGTGTTGGCTGTCTCTGACCAAAATTTTTTTGCGTAAATCTTTCTCATGCAACATGCATCTAACCATCTCCAATACTAATATATTCCTTCTTTCACTAACTCCATTCTGTTCTGGAGTGTAAGGGGCAGTAAGCTGATGTTCAATGCCAACTTCTTCACAAAATAAGTTAAACTCTGCTGAAGCATATTCTTTTCCGTTATCAGACTGCAACACCTGAATCTTACAATCACTTTGATTTTTGACCATTTTCTTGAACTTCCAAAATACACTAGCAACTTTTGATTTGAATTTCAAGAAAAAAATCCAACACGTTCATGTAAAATCATCAATAAAAAGAATGTAGTACTGATTACCTTGTAGTGATGGTGTTCTTTCAAGTCCAGCAACATCTGTATGAATAAGTTGTAATTTCTTGGAAGCTCTCCAATTTGAATTTGCAAAAGGCAGCTTGTTTTGCTTACCAGATTGATAAGAAATACAAATTGGCAAGTAATTATCAAGCTTAGATAGTCCCCTTACCATGGAACTTTTCTGTAATTTCAACACCCTTTGAAGATGACAGTGCCCAAGCCTCTTATGCAAGATATCTGTATTGCTGTATTTGTTAAAACAAGCTATCTACACCTTTGTAGGTTCATATGCAAAGCTTTTTCCTTTCATTTTAACCTTCAAAACTTCCTTTCTAGATGTGTCAAAAATGTAACAATGGAAATTTTCAAATGATACTTTAAATCCTTTTTCTAACAATTGGCCAACGTTTAATAAATTTTGATCAATTTCAAGTATATAAAGAACATTAGAAATTGTTTTTGTACCTGAGCTGGTTGTAATTGCAACAATTCCAATTCCTTTTGCAGATAGATAGCCTCCGTTGCCAATTTTGATCTTTTTGACTGTAGAAGGACTTAATTCTTCAAAGAGAGTACTATCAAAAGTCATGTGGTTCGTACACCACTATCAATCAACTAACATTCTGAAGAACTTGTAGTTGAAAAACATGTTGCCGCAAACATCTGATCTACTTCTTCTTCGTCTGTAACTTAAGCTGCTTCATTTTGACTTTGGACCTTATTATTGCAAATCACAGCTTCATGTCCAAGCTGATTACATTTGTTAAGCTTAGCATTTGGCCCCCAAAAATTTTTTCTTGATGAATAAACATGATTTAACTAATTTTGAGATTTGGATAGACAGATCATTTTGTAATTATTTAATAATGTCAAAGTTATTAGGATTTATTGAATGGGTAAGTGGAATTAAGGTGTTAAGGATATAAGAATGTTTAAAGGTGTTTTTGGTAAGACACTTAAGGTTAAAAGAACATAAGCCTATAAGGAAGGGTAAAATGGACTTTTTGGACTCATTAAGGGTAGAAATGGAAGAAGAAATGTTGTCTTGTTCCTTTAAGAAGAAGAAAAACGTGAATTGGGAGAGAAGAAGAGAAAATAAGAAAGAAAGAGAAGAGAATTTCGGTGGTTGAGAGAAAAGAAGAGAGTTGAGCTAGGGTTTCTTCATTTCTTAGCTTTTAAGAGAGATTTTGAAGTGGTTCAAGAAAAGAAAAAGGTAGAGGAAGAGAAGAGTTTCCATTTTAGCCAAAGATCTCTTCATTTAGTGAAGAATCAAGGTAAGATCATTTTGAATTTTTTGGATTTTTGGAAGGATTTTAGTTCATGGAGTTTAGAAAATGCATGGGTTTAAGTATTCTAAAACCAATTTTAGTGATTGTGCTTTGTGGGATTTTCAATTGAAAACCCTATTGAGTGAGATTTTTGTTATTGTATAAAGAAATAAAGAAAGGCAAGAGAAGCAAGAGTAGAGATATTTTGAGCAAGTTTATAAGTAAGGAAATCAAGGCGGGTACATGTTTACAATAGAGTAAATGAGCCATTAATGTTTTTTTTAATTAAAGAAGTTTAATGATTTCAATTGCATCATAAGTGTTGCATTTATTGCTTTTGAATGATTTGAGAAATTTCAATACGTTGTTTTATGAATTGTGTGATGATTTATGAAAAGGCTTAAAAGTGATTTTTTTAAAAAATATATCATGTTTATGAAATCATGTTTTCGAAATATCTCATGTCTATGAAAAGTCAAAATTTAGAAAAGTACAATTTTGGACAATATGTTTACAAGTCATAAATTACATGTTATGTGGGTTTGTGGTGATCTCCTAAGTTAAGTCAAGTGCACTTTGACAAAAGACTTCTCCTGCCTACCTACTATTGGCATAGAGCTCCTTCATGGACTCCCATAAGTTCACAGCTACGTAAAACCATTATGTGGGATTGCATTAGTACATTCTCTTTACAGCTACAAAAGACCCTTATAGGAAATGTGTATTATATTCTATTTTGGATCCACCCAAACCATTCTGATGTGCTTATGTGCTTATCATATGTGAACAAGTTTAATGCATTAATGTTTTGTAGTTTGAGAATTTGACTATATGATGTGAAACATATGTTTTATGAACTCAATGAGAATTTTTCATGACAAGTGAATGCTTTCATACATTTTATTTATTTTTCCCTTATAAACTATTACCTATGAGTTTTTAAGCTCATCCTCTTTTTATCCCATCTTCAGGTGATAGCTAAGAGATCAAGTGATCAAGAGCCTAAGGGAATTTCTCCAAATCATTTTGTATTTTGAGTTAGTTTTGGGAAAGCATAATGTTTTATTCACTTTTCAAGTTAATTTGTTCAAGAATCCCTTGTAAATTGAGATTTTGATATGATGATGTAATGTGGCTTGGAATGCCATTAAAGATTTGTAAAACTTTATTCTTTTAATGCTAATGAAATATGAATGGTGTATGGATGATGTGAGTTAAAATTAGATATACGTGAAGAAGTTATCAAGTTAAGTTGATGATTTTGAACATGAATAGTTGATATATATATATATACATAAGTGAGATGTTATGGAAAGGAAAGATAGGAATTATGACTAATCAAATGTAGTTGAATATGCTCAGGACATTCCAAGTTTGTACAGTGCAAATTTGAAGTCTTTCATAGGGGTAAAATTCATGTTCTGACTTCAAAGGAAATACTGTATTGATCTATGATGAATTAGACAAAGTTGTCTTCTAAAAAGTTGTAGCTTATCTTTCTAGCTTTCCAATGGTATATAGTATGAAATTTTTAGACATTGAAGTCGAAGGTTATGACCCTTATAAGTGGAGATGCTCAGGAGTATAGACTATATCTTCTTGTGATGACGTGTATCTTCTTATGATGACGTGTATCTTCTGTGCACTATTCATAAACTTCTTCTAGGTACTATTCATCTGACATCTTTTGGTCTAATTTTGACCCTCTAGATGACAGAATCTATCTTTAAGGTCTTCATAAAAGTTGTAGATCTTGAAGTTCTTCTATGCACTGTTCATAAACTTCTTCTAAGTACTATTTATTTTACATCGTTTGGTCCAATTTTTACTATCTAAATGATAGAATCTATCTTCAAGGTCTTTATAAAAGTTGTAGATCTTGAAGTCATACTTCAAAACCGCCTATGAATGGCCTTGATCCAATACTTATAGAGAAATTTATGCTAATTTTCCCGAAATAGGTTCAATATGATTGAGGATGAAACCTTGTTTGATTCTTTCGGTCATAACTTTGTTATCCAACCTCCAAATGAAGTGATTCTTAGACCATTAGATTCCTAACACATTTTCTTACCTCTCCATAAAATTTTATAACTTTTCATACTGAATTGAAAAATATTGATTGAATCAATTAAGGGTATCAGATGAAAGAGTATGAATTGGATATTTTACTGAACATATTTCAGTATTTTGATGGCATCTTGATCTGTAGAGCTCCGAATGAGATGACTTTTGTCTCTAAATAAACTAGAGACATGGAGTTTCAAATTATCTAAAGTAATAGAATTTTAATTCAGTTTTTAAGACTTGCAATTTCTGGAGGGAAGTTAAACATATAATATTTGCTTCGATATAAGAATAATTAAGAAAAGGGGTCGAACACGTATGGTATCAGCGAATGAAGATGAAACGAGGATGACTAATGAGGGTCTTTTTTTAAATAATCCTAGAAGAATCATGTTTGCTCACGTTTCATGACTCCAAATGTTGGGCTTCGGGATTAGGGTCCAACATTTTTTGGTATCAAAGCTAAGAATTTAGGTCTTACATTGGCATCTTTCGGGATATGTGTCGATCGCGTGAAAATTGTTAAGAGTTCGGGCTAATAGAATTAGTGAGAAGAATAATAACTGTTAGAATGTGAGAAAATGATAGGTTTATGGATGTTTAAAAATAAAAAATATTATGTAGTCCGATATGTTAGACATAGATGCAGTATTTGTGGTTGTGTCAGCGAATGTGGTGACAAAATTTTATTATAGATATGTACTTGAATCGATATGGAT
The DNA here is from genome assembly GCA_024678245.1 of Erythroxylum densum. Taxonomy (NCBI): domain Eukaryota; kingdom Viridiplantae; phylum Streptophyta; class Magnoliopsida; order Malpighiales; family Erythroxylaceae; genus Erythroxylum; species Erythroxylum densum. Next base: position 3,947 of record JANPWT010521133.1, on the reverse strand, counting down.
TTGAAAATATTTTCATGGATTGACTGCGAAGAAATAGAGACATAGGTGGAAATGACCAAATTTAAGGTGTACAAGCGGAATGGAATTGAAAGGTTAAACTTGGAAGTTAGAATGATTGTTTAATTGCTGTGATAAGAGTTATGATTTGGTATAAGTAGATATTAGTGGAATTGAGATTGTTGATGATGCTACAATAAATAATGACTTCAAAGATAAAGAGAAAAATATCGTCTAAGATCAATGGAGATCAAAGTATAAATTAGTGAATTGTTGGAGATAAATATGTGGACAAAATAGGATGAAATTGATGATACCCACCTAAGCATATGCAACAGTTATTATGTTTACTACTTCATTGAGTTTTGGTAATTAGAATAAGAACGATAGAAATTGGTCTTCCCGAGGTATTAAAAATGGATGATAATGTGATGATTGATAAAGATTGCGTGAATAGTATAGATGATACTAGCAAGAAATCTTCTTTCGAATAAGAATTTCACTGAGTTAGATTAAGTACATCAGATAGTTTATGTTAAGAATGATCAATGAAAGAACAAATCGGAAATGAATACCTAATGATTCAAAAGTAAATATTGGAGTCATATCTCTAGTGGAGACTCAAGCAAAAGAGGTAGAATATACTACTGAGAATGTATATATTTTTGTTTAATGTAAAGTATCCAACTATATGAGTAGATTTATGAATTTGAGGTGACATTAATTACTAATATGAGGAGTATATAGGTCCATGTTATATTTTGTGTAAATATGTTCGGTAGACATAAATTTGACCTGACGAATGCATTACAAACACTGGAAGTTAAGATAGAAAATAAATTGAAATGTATGGAGAAATTAGTATGAATAAGTAGATAATAGAATAATTCAACGTGAAATAAGAGGAAATCGAAGGAATTGAGAAAATCATTCGAGAAAGGAAGTCAATTGAAAAATTGAAAATAACGTGAGACAATGTTACCTCATTGAGGAATTAGTTATTTAAGAAATTACGAGAACTAATCAGAGGGCACATGGAGTTTGATAATAATTGTTTGAGTCAACAATTGCCCTAACAGTACTATGGTATTGAAGATTTAAGTGATCCAAGTAAAATTTGATGATATATTAATGTATTCGAAAAGTTGAGAAAAATAGTTGAATACTTGAGGAAAAGCGTGTAAATCATTTGAGTAATGAAAGTAAAGAGAATTTTGAGGAATTATACTGATATAAATTATATCGTATGGATTTGGAGATTTATAGCATACAATGATGTTGTATAAGAAATTTGGATAAAATCTAATGTAGCATAATAAAGTGATTTCACAAGTATGGAGACAACTAAAATCCTATGAGTTGATTATTCGATACATGATTTAGAACTGTTACAATAGTGATTGCGTTGAAAATTTGGAGACAGTATATGTATAGGAACCTCTTGGATATATATATATATATATATATATACTTGTACAAATCATAAAAGTTTGAGGAGATTATTGAGTTGAGAGAATTGAATATGAAACCAAGAAGATTGATATAAATACCGAAAGACCATGATTGAACAAGTGAAAAATTCCAAGTAAGGCTACGTGTTATATCAGATACCTTAAGCAGAAATTCGATATTGAGGATTATCAGAACTAGACTAAAAAGAAGCATAGAATGTAGGTCTTGGTTTATCCCAAATTGAGGATTTAGAAATTGCGAATCTAATTGAGAGATTGAAAATAGATTTGAATTTTGGGTTCAAAGAGGAAGAATGATGTAGTGTGATTGAAATAAGAAGTATACGTACCTATAAAGATAATTAAACAAAGAGAATGTTAGAGGGGCATAAATAACAACCTATGATATTTATCCTAGTGGGAATATGCTGAGACAGTGTTTGATGGCTAAAGAGGTAGAAGCAAAAGATGAAATGTTTATAAGAGTACCACCTCCTCAGGGTTTGCTTAGATTGAGTGCAAATATGCTCAGGCTAAGATAAAGAATCAACTAAGTTTGAATTGTTTGGGTCCAAATAAAGATATTGAGAACCAGACCATTGACTTGTGAGTTAGTATTACCAACAAAGATGTTTTCGGTTCGTAATGCGAGTATGTTAAGAGATATCAATATGATCAGATATTGAAGTTATCGACATAGGAAGTGGGAAAAGAGTGGGAAATCCGAAACCTAACGACGAACTCGTTAAGAAAGTGAATGATTAAATGAGTGATTGAAAGATTGAATGAGTCTTTTGATGATGATCATTTGAAATAAATTATTCAAGTGAAGAAGTTACTAGGGAGACTGAGGAAAACATAAGATAGCGTTACCTCCATCTGTTGGTCATTCAGGTAAGAATTTCAGAGATGAAATTGTTTAGGGGGGAGAATTGTTGGACCCCGAACGTTTCTTAGAAGTTAGACTATTGAATGAGAAATTTTGGTGATTAGTCATGAGTAAAGAACAAATGAATGTAAATTCTTAAATTAGAAATGATAGACAAGAGTAAGGTAGTGAATGGGAAATGTGAATAAAATCATGTTTTGCTTTGGTGATTTGGTGGACAAGAGATTTTGAAATGGGAAGAATTAAGGTGAAAGTTAGAAATAGAGTGAAAGCAAAAATGAAGTTGAATTTGTGTAGTAAATTGATGGAGAATATGTACATATGTGTATGTTCTGTTATTGATGTTCATGATTAATCGTGGACTATATTTTTCTTTGGATGATATTGATTTGAAATGGAGTTGAGAATGAGGAGTAAATGAAGTAGAAAAGGTGATCTTGGTATGAGTTGTTTTAAAGAAAGATTGTGAAACAAAATGGGTGGTTGATCTAAAAAATATTCACAGAGTATGCTTCAGTATTTTAGCTATACCTTTTTCTCTAGTTATCTAAACGAGATGATTCTTGATCTGGATTAAACTAGAGACATATGGCTACATTTCTTATGAAGACATAGAATTTAAATTCTATCTTTAAGAATCTCAAATTTTGTCATGAAGTTGAGAATTGGGTGCAGTACATTGGATGAATGTAAATTCGTGTTATGAATCAAGGGCAATTCTGGATCGATCTAGGCTAGATTAGAGAAAGTTGTCTTCTGAAAAGTTATAGATCTTTCTTTTAAATTTCCGACGATATATAGTATAGAATTTTTGGGACTTCTAGGCTGAAAGTTATGGTCCTTGTAAAGGAAGATGTATCTTTTGTTTTTTTGCTTCTTCTGTCTTTTCACTTCTTCTGTGTTTTGCTATCTTCTGTCTTTTGGCTTCTTCTGTCTTTTCGCTTCTTCTGTGTTTTGCTATCTTCTTTGTTTTACTTCTTCTGCCTTTTTGCTTCTTCTGCCTTTTGCTATCTTCTGGTTTATTTTCGACCCTCCAGACGTTAGAATCTATCTTCAAGGTCTTAATGAAAGTTGTATATCTTGAAGTTCTCGTTCGAAAATCTTAATCCAATATTTGTAGGAAAAGTTATAGCAATTTTCCTACTTCTTTTGTCTTTTTCCATTCTTCTGCTTTTTCCTTTAGCTTCATCTAACCCTATTGTCTGGTCCATTTTGACTATTCAGATGATAAAATCCGACCTCAAAGTCTTCTTCAAAGTTGTAGATCTCAAAGTTATCTTTGAAATCATCCTAAGATTATCTTAATCCAACATCTCTAGTGAGAGTTATGCTATTTTTCCCGAGACAAGTTTGATATGATTGAGGACCAAATCTTGATTGATCTTTTGGCCATAATTTTGCTATCCGACTTCCAAATGAAGTGATTCTTGAACCATTAGATTCCTAACACTTTTCTTTTTACATCTCCATGAAAGGTTATAGATTTTGATATTGATGTGAAAAAGATGTATTAAATCAAGTAAGGGTATCGATTGGAAGAGTAGGAATTGGATATTTTATTGAACATGTTTCAGTATTTTGATGATTTCTGGATCAGTAGAGCTTCAAAT
>JANPWT010519671.1:0-12225 GCA_024678245.1 Erythroxylum densum | reverse complement strand
GCTTCCATCTAAATATGCTATCTAGATGTAATATTTATCCTCCATATAATCATGAAGTCATCAGGTTTTGAATTTTTGTCAGATATATTGACTACACAACTAAATTATTTGTAAGATTTTTGCGTGTACACCTTACGTATTTGCATCAGGATTATATGTTCTTTTTCCTAAAGAAGAAGCTTTAATGAAGATGGTGGCACTTGGAGCTTATCTAAAATTTTGCCTACCTTGGAGATTGATTGACACTGGGTATTGATATTATTCAGTTCATACTTGTTGCAGCTATAGGTGTTCGTGACAAGCTTGAATCATTGTGTAGAGAGTTACAGCATCATAATAAATTATTAATGGTAAGGTTTCCAAAGCTAATTTTATCATCAAACTGTAGTACTCAAGTTTTGATTGCTGATTTCATTGACATTGTTGTCTACTTTATGTTTTGGGAATAAATTCACAAATGTGGTGCAGGATCTGCCAAGTGAGAACTGATTTGCTTATAAATTAACAGGATGAATGCAAACGGATATCAACAGAGGGGCAGAATTTGAGATTGGATTTGTCAACCAAGTGCCAAGATGCATTAAAGGTTTTGGTTTACATTTTTTTACATAATGAGTACCTATGAGCTGCTACTAAGACGAAGCAGGTTATTTGATTCTTTGCTCCTGGTACAGTAAATTATCATTTTGAGGTCACTGAATGTCAGAAGTTTTCTTCTTGCAGGATGTTAGCATTAAGCTAGAAGAGCAAAAAGAGGAATCTCTTTCTCAGTTGAAGGAAAATGAGATGTAACAAACACTTCATGTTCTGTCTTATTAAATTGATCTTTGTTATGCCTTGAATTCCATGTGTCAATGTAGTGATACTATAGGCCAGAAGGTAGAGCCGAAGTTCAAATGTCCCTTCTTTTGGTGGATTGTTTAACTTCTTCCATACTAAGATTTGTAGGGAGTCTTTTCAATCAGTCCCATTCTTTTGCTTGGAGCTTGTTTCGTATCGTTTGAGCAATCTCCTCTCTCGACTCCTTTTGCTTGCACTTAAAAGTGATTGAATGTATCTGATGGGTATTCAGTACAAATATATCTTCTTACTCTCAAGATAATCATTCTCAGGTTAAGAAGTAAGCTCAAGCAATTTGCTGATCAGTATACTCTGTTAGAACAACAACATGCACAGAAGGTACGCCTTCATGCTTTAGTTCAATGCAAAGGGTTTTTGTTTCTTTCTTTTGGAGGTCACAGTTCATCTTCCTGTTGTTGGGAATTGGAATGCACAGTTGAAACAGAAAACACTGGAGCTTCAGCTTGCTGAATTGAAGATCAAGCAACATGAGGAGAAGTTGGCCCAGGGGCAGTCCCAGATGAAGATCTATGCAGAACAGGTGCCTCAGTTGTTGGCGACTGAGAAAAGCTTACGTTTGCAATTGACAGCCGATGGAGAAAAGTTCCAACAATTTCAGGTCAGCTTCAAACATTAAACATTTACCTTCATCCCTTCTCTGATCAATCACATTTTGAGTCAGAGAGTCACCGTAAGTCCTACATATTTGATTCATACTGAGCTGGTTGTGCAGGATGTACTCTCAACATTCAAGCAAGAGATTGAGAAGGTACATTCCAATTTTGGATTAGAATATGATGTTAAATGTCAACAGTTAATATCCATCATTCTTGCAAAAATGATCAGATGGCGAAATCGATAATGGAACTGAAGAAGGAAAATATGTTCTTGAAGAGCAAATGTGAGAAATCTGATGTTACTCTCATAGAACTGGTTGAGGAGGTATACTGTTAACCTCATTATTGACCAAGTGAGGAGTTTTTGGTTGAAATTTAGCAAGAAAATTGAGAATTTGTTATTTTGAACAGCGAGAGAAATTGAAGAAACAATTGGAGAAGACCAAGAACCAGAAAGAAAAGCTGGAATCACTGTGTCGTTCTCTTCAAGCAGAAAGGAAGCAGAACGGTACAACCAATAACGTCATTGAAACGGCTCCAAAAGATGAATCCTAGAATAATAGAATTGTAGCCAACTCTTGTCATATGTGCTTTTCAGATTGTAATGGTTTTAGTACTTGAGTTCCCATTTTGAGAAATTGTTCATGTGAGTGACTGGATGGGAAATTGCTATTAGTTACTGCATAATTGAGTTTGATCTGATACAAACAGTTACTTGTGTTCAACTTATTGCAGACCTTAACTATCACCTATCAGTTTTGACACATGCAGAAGATAGTTGAATTCGTATAGACTCTACAAACAATCATTAAAACCATCAAAGGGTCGATGGCCAAAAGTGGTCCTCTCGCAGATGCAGATTTATATCATTAAAATAAAAAAAAGGCTAAACCGTGTGAGTAGAGCCAGCCAACATCGTTTTACAGCAAAACAAGGTTCACCCAAGAGAATCCAAAACCAGCCTTACTATATTAAACTAGTTACGATTCATTTTCTGCTAGTAAAGCTGCCTAGCAAAAATGTTTGATATGTAAATTAGAGCCAGCAAGGGATGAGATCAAGAAGTTGGCTTTTTAGTCCTTTTCTTGGCAGTTTTAGCAATAGCATCACAAATCTCCCGTTTTCTCTTGTTGTTGTTGGTGGTCTGAATGTTGTCATTGTCCAATGAGATCTCTCGTTTCCTTTTGTTGTTGTTATTGTTGTTGGTCTGAGTATTGGCATTGCTTAGTGTGATTCCTGTAGCTTTGTCTTCAGCTTTAAGTGCATCCTTCACAAAAAACTTCAATCTCCATAAAGTTGATTCGCTCTGCACACAATGGAAAAACACCATTTTCTGATATTTTGTTTCGACACCAACCAAATCCCAAAAAAGTTACAGTGATGCAGCACCTGTGCGTCCATGTCAAGTTCCACCTCCTCAACCTTCGCCTGAAAAGCTGGATTGTTTTCAGCTACGATATCTAATGCTCTAGTTAAATCTTCCGGAGACAATCTTGCCAGAGCTGCCCAGAGTTTTCTTTTCTCATCTGTTGAAATTTTCCTGGAACAGCACTTTCACATTAACTTCTAGTTGATGCATGCAAAGAACCAGGAAGTTGATTACAAACCGAACTAGTTAGGACAAAACCTGCATTTTTTAACAACCATGTCTCTAAGCTCTTCCAAATGCATATCAAGCTCATGTAGCTGAAAACAGTTAACTATAATTCAATACAATGGAAGATCTAAATTATTATGAATAATTTATCTATTCTATCTTGGAACATATAAGAGCAATATACCTCACTGCTCAAACATTTAGCCATTTTAGCATGAGCAGCCTCTTGAGCAAGTTGCATGTCCATCTGAGCCTCAGCTTCTTCCTCTTCTCGTATTCTCTCCTATGCAAGTTTATAGCTTTTTCTTTTTCATTTTTCCATTCAGTAATCAATCTAGTAAATTTGAAGACAGACATATTCATTAAAAGTTACCTCTTCTGTAACTTTAGGTAGAAACTGTAACCACTTCTCTTCAAACTTTCCCAGCAAAGTTTTGGCCTTAACATGATACTCGCTTCTTTCTTCATTATATTTCATTGCATTCTTAAAAATTAATCGCACATCAGCACATATCTCCCTGACATTCTTATAGCCAGTGCCGTCCTTTGCCTCCATTTGTGTTTTTATTGTACTAAAGTCCATGGGCTTGTCAATAATCTAGTCAGATACCACAAGAAGCAATTGTAAAAGAAATTCCAGACCAAAAATGCCGGATGAATTGCTCAAGAAGATATGTTTGACAAACCTAATCGAAAAGGGTCTCACATAAAATAAACCCCACATCTTTGAAACTTGCGTAATGATTCCACATGTACTATATTCACCTTACCTCATAATAATCATCTAAACCCAGACCTTCAACATCCACAGGTTGCATAAAGGGAAGCGCCCACTTGTGTTGTGTTAACTGAAAACAAAGAAGAAAGCATATCATGCTAATAAGTATGACTGTTCCTAATCTTCAAGCATCCAAAAATGGGATACTAAACTATAGACTCATTACCAAGTCTAGGTTACATCCAAAAATTGAAATGGATACCAACAATACTTGTTATGTCAGACTAACCTATTATCAAGGCCAACAAAATCATGATAAAGGAAAACCATAGGAAGCAATTAGCAAGTCCTCAAACAGATGGGAAAAGAATTCAAACAATGCCCTTTTGGTCCATGTAAAATGTAAATCAAGTTAATCTCTAGGAAAACCAGAAGATTAAAGCTGATACTAAAGCAGATGCATGAAAGAGCAATGAAGATTGCCTGACGCAATATCGTGCCGAATTGGCGTATTAGCTCCTGCATTCTTTTTGCAGCTGTTGCGTCCCTCTGCGAGGGATCTTGATGCTGCTTCTTCTTAATGTTGGAAACATGTCTCTCCTTCTCTTTCACAACAGAGCTACCTTTTGAACCAGTCGGTTGCTTTTTACCAATACTTGAGTAGAATTGTTCGATCTCATTCACTCTTAGCTCAAGCTACAAGTTTACGTATTGGAAAGAGAATCACAAGCAACCAAAATTACTAAACAACAACAATAAAACAGCACATTCAAGGAATAAAACGAGTAATGAACGAATCTTACCTTATCAACATTCAAGAAAATTTCCTCCAGACGATCCTTGAAACCCTCAATGTCCTTGACATTAACATCTGAATCACCCACTGTGACATGCCTATAATCTGGAAGCGGCCCACCTATCGGTTCCATCTGATGTCTCATAATAACGAAAGCAAGCTGAGAAAACATAAACAAAACACACACATACACACATCACTGTCACACTCACATATACATAAAAGCTCAAATCTTCAGAAAGCTCGAAACTTTTTACAGCCTAAGAAAACAAAAACAGATACTAACATGTAAAACAGAGAGATTCAAATTATAGCAGATTCAAAATTACAACCTTTGCACGAGAATTAACAAATACAAGGCTTTTGATTCTAGAGCAGAGAATTGAGTTTGGAACGGCGGGTCTGGTGTAAGTAGTAGGACGGCGTTGGCTCTACAAATTTTGTGCTTGTGACGTGAAGAGAACAAATTGGTACTTATTTTGGTACCAAAATTTCGGTAATTTCAACTTTTTAATTAGTTTTTAACTTTTTATTAATACAATAACAAATGGAAATTACCATATTTATTTATGTATAAAATAATTCTTATTACTAAAATTTAGTGTTTATTATAATTTTTATTAATATACACAAATTTATATTTTATATAAAAATTCAATTATTATTTTTTAAATTTGCAATAAACAAGTTTCAAACTTTCAATGAAATCAGGTCAAAATTGTATTTTTAAATAAATACTTTTTGACAAATTAACAAATTTAAATTAAAAGAAATATTATAAGAAAAGTTTTTTGTCATTAGGCAAATAGTTACATGGAAGTAAACCAAACTAGTTGCTTTTCTCTGCACTTCAATATCACAGAGGCTGCTAAGGAAACATAAGAGCACACAGCTTTTGATTCTTAGTATGTGTACAGGGGTTTGTTTGATTTGATGGGCAACAAAGTCTTTGTTCAGATAAAGAATTGATACAAGACAAGGGGTAAAGAGATTTTGGGTCTAAGACCATTGGTACAACACAGTAAGCTGTATTCCTACAGAAACCTAGTCAGGCTCATTTTGTAGAAGAAATGTAAACCTAGTAAGCTGCTCCATCGAAAGAGAGCTTGCCAGGACCACACTCAGGTTTTTGTGATCAAGATGATGGCTTTTTACTCCTCTTCTTAGCAGTTTTCGCAATTGCATCACATATCTCTCGTTTTCTTTTACTGTTGTTATTGTTGTTGTTGTTGTTATTGGTCCGAGCATTCGTATTGCCTCCCCCGCTTCCTGCAGCATTGCCTTGGGCTTCAAGAGCATCTTTCACAAAAAATTTTAAGCTCCACAATGTTGATTGACTCTGCATAAAACAAGACCATTGCATTAACACACTTTTGTTCCTTCACAAACCAGAACATGTAAATCCCAGAAATAAGGATAGAGAAAAGGATTGCAGCATGAAGAAACTTACCTGTGCATCAATGTCAAGATCCACCTCTTGAGCTGTCGCTTGAAAGGCTGGATTGTTTTGAGCAACAATCTCTAATGCTTTAGTTAGATCTTCAGGAGACAATCTTGTAAGGGCTGCCCCTAGTTTTCTTTTCTCTTCAGTAGACATTTTCCTGTAACAGCATTTCCAGAATCAAATTTCCCTTGCTGAAGAAAGTAAGGAAGCAGAGTTATAATACCTTCATCATAACGCACATATGAAAAATCGACATTCTTTACTATGCAGATCATCCAAAAGTAGTATCCTTTAAGAAGCAACTCAATATAATAATTAAAAAGCACAATGATTCATCCCTTATTATAATCTACATGTTTCCAGACAACTGCCAGATACAAGAGGCTTTGCCACACCAGAATGCAGAAAAAACTACTCAGGTCAGAACAATTCCACAATCTAACAACATAATGATTCACTGCACTTGGAAATTTAAGATCAATGAATACATTTTCACAGAAACACTAAATTTAGCCATTCAGGCAACCGTAGAATGCATCAGAAGAAAGATGATAGATCACCCATTTGACATTATTCGTCAATAAGGTAATGTACAAATAATCACCCATTTGACATTATTCGACAATAAGGTAATATACAAATAATCCAATGGAAAAGCAACATAGAAAAGCCTAAGAAGTTGAATAGGAACTTCGAAGCAACTCCAGACCAGTAATAAATGTTGATTGTTAATTGTGCAAAATTGACACAGAAAACAATGACAATCACAAAGATATTTCAGCTACACCAAAAGCAATATATAATTAAAGCATTCACCACATCAGACATAAAGTTGATAGGACAAACCTGCATTTTTTAACAACTGCTTCTTTAAGTTCTTCCAAATGCATATCAAGCTCATATAGCTGAAAAGAGTAAGCATAATGTGAGACGACATACCCTCTATTCGAATCCTATTAGAACTCTATTTACATTAAAGTATATCAATAGCAACAGCAACTTCACCATGTTGGAAGAACTAAAATCGTTTTCAAATTCTTTCTATCCACTCTACATGCAAGAGAGTCAAAAGCAATTTTGTCTTGAAGGTTATTAATTTTGTTTTAGTATTAATTAGTGTAAACTACCTCATTACTCAAATCTCTAGCCATTTTTGCATGAGCAGCCTCTTGAGCAAGTTGCATGCCTAACTGAGCCTCAGCTTCCTCCTCTTCTCGTCTTCTTTCCTATATATACATTGACTTCAAAGTTAACAGTCACAGACATCAACAGCAAAAATAACTGTTTTTATGATTTGGAAAAGAAGAAAGTGAATAACTTCCAAAGCTAAGACAGCCTGCTTAAAATTTACCTCTTCAGTGACTTTAGGTAGGAATTGTAGCCACTTCTCTTCAAATTTTCCAAGCAAAGTGTTTGCCATTACATGAACATCACTTCTTTCTTCATTGTATTTCATTGCATTCTTGAAAACTAACCTCACATCAGCACATATCTCCCGGACAGTCTTATATCCAGTGCCATCCTTTGCCTCCATTTGATTTTTTATTGTACTGAAATCCATGGGCTTGTCAATAACCTAGGCAGACACCATAAAATGCAATTTGTAACAGAAAATCAAATGCCAAGGTGCCTGGGCAATTACTCGATCAATCAAAAAACTGGTCAAAAGAAACTCTGGCTATGGGACAATGTCCAAGTTCACAAACAAGCAATGACATGAAACTGAATTTACAGAAATTTCCATTCGTAAATTCACTTGTCAAGGACATGTCACAATATGCATAAGATAGGGACTTTGCCAACTTGAAGAGTGAAAATTTTCAAAGGTAGAACTTTTACCTCATAATAGTCATCCAGACCCAAACCCTTCACATCCACTGGTTGCATAAAGGGCCATGCCCACTTGTGCTGTGTTATCTAAAATCATATAAGAAAGTAAAAATGCAAATGAGTATCATTATGTCCCTAAACTTCAATAAAGAATGATTTACAACAATACTTGTTACATCTGATTCAGTTACTGTTGAAGCCAACAAATTTATCATGATAAAATACAAAGATATGCTGCAACATGAAGGTCTTGTTGTCTGCCGTCGAAAAAAGCAAACAAGGGTATGGTAGTCCATCTCATGGCATGATAAGAAATGTAGGCCTCTTACAAATATAAAGAGTTCAGCCAAAGCCTAAGATTACAGCTGATAATAGTGAGTGAACATGACAAAGCATTGAACATTGCCTGACGCAATATTGTTCCAAACTGGCGCATAAGCTCTTGCATTCTCTTCGAAGCTGCTGCCTCTCGCCGTGAAGCGTCTTGCTGCTGCTTTTTAATGCTTGGGACATGTCTTTCCTTGTCTTTTTCTTTCACAACAGAGCTAGTTTTTGAAGCAGTCTGTTGCTTTTTATTCATCTCCAAGTAGAATTGATCAACCTCATTGACCCTTTGCTCAAGCTACATGTTTATAAATTAAAAACAAAACTAGTTGATGCACTTGAATTAGGAAACAACAGAAAAGAAGCAGTACATGTAAAGTTTAAGAATCGAATCAATCTCACTTTATCTACAGTCTGGAAGATTTCATCTACGCGATGCTTCAAATCCTCAATTTCCTTGGCTTTATCATCCGAATCGCCCCGTCTAGCATTACTGAAATCCGCAATGGACCCACCAATTGGTTCCATCTGATGACCATAAAAGACGGGATCCATCAGAACCACAGATACACACATCCAAAAATGCTCAAGCTTTCCAACTTTATTAGTTTCTATTACTCGTAAAAACACAAAAAATGAAAACTGCGAAAAAAAAAGAAGAAGATTCAAGCACATTCATTTAATCTTATCTAACACATAAGAAATTATTCTCAAATAACAAAGAAAGACGAAAAAGAATTATTTTCTTCACAATTCGAAAAAATCACAACAAACAGCTTGTATGCTTACCTTATCTCTTTACAAAGCTTCAAAGTAGTAATCTTTAATCTTGTCTGAAGGTATTCAACCAACTGCACAATTTATATGTATCAAAATGAGAAGTAAGTACCGTTTATGAAACCCAAGGGGCTTGACCGATAGACTGGAGCTTTTCAAGGATTTGGCAGATGGGTCAGTTAGTAAGTAGGAAGATAGACAATAGAGAAGTTGGTTTTTAGAACTGGTTGGAAATGGTGACCGGTGAGTGCGAGTAGAGCTTGTTTTCAGTTTCATTCAGTGAATGAATGAAAGGAAAAGAAAAGGACAAAACATACTCTAAAAAGGATGTCAGCCATGAGAAAATAAAGACTTATGAGGGGCATCCAGAGAATTGAACTCGTGACCTCGTGTAACAAGTATACCATGTGTCTATTTTCTGAATCAAATTAAACAATTAAAAAAGTGGCTATTTGCAAAACCCCACGAGCTCCCTGTGGTTTGTGAACCAAAAGCGAATGGCGAGAGCGGCTGTGCTACACTTGCTTCGATCCCAATCCAAAGGCACTCACTTTCACTCAGGTTTTGATCATGCTTCAATTTTGCAGTTCATTTGTAGTAGGCGGATTATTAAAGTAACGTGATTAGTCCCATCCCATGTGTTCTTTCACCGAGTCGAGATCATCAATCCCTTGAGTTTCAAGTTTGTTGGTTGATCATTGGGTTGGTACAAAGTTACGATCTTTCCTATGTTTGGATATCTGAGAATCTTATGGTGTTCTTTGTTCTCAGTTTGTTGATTTATATAAATGCTTTCAAATGTTTTTTTATGCTTAGGCGTTCTTAGGAACATTTTATATGGGAAGAAAGTTGGGTGTATTTGTGCCTGCGATCTTGTCAACGCTTTTCTTGTTGAACTTTTTTTATTTTCATTCTTTATCCACCATTTCTAATGTATGCTGCTTATACTGGAAAGATTTACTCTGGGGTTTATCAAAAACTGAACATTACAGTTGAATTTGGGTGTCCTTTTATTTGTATGAGACTATGTGATGCATTTGTTTGTCTTCCCACTTGACACTCTGTCTTGCTTGCCAGGTTTTATATTCACTTGATTTTTGTAAAAGATCTAAGAATGACTATTTTGTTTGGAGATTATTATGTTTTTTTGTGCTACAACAACTGTTTTAGGACCTGTTTGCTTGCTAGATTGCGTTTTCCATTAGTTATCTGTTGCTTATTAGCACGAGTTTCAATTGATGGTGTATAAAGCTGATAAAAAACCGTAACTGCAGAATAATGGCATCCCTAAACCTTTGTTTGCTACCCACTCTTGGTTCAATCTTTTCTAACTATTTCTAAGTAGAGAAGCAACTTGCATGATTATCTTGGAACTTCCACGATGCCTCAGCAATCGGACTTAGCTTCACGAGTTAAATTTCTTTACCGCGCTTTAGATATTTCTGTTTTCAGTTTTTCATTAATGTGACGTGTGTGACTTTAGATGGAAATAAGTATCATTCACCTTGGCAATTTGACAACCTGTTCATGTTGATTTTAGAATTTATTGATGAGATTTCACAATATGCATGCTCCTGTCTCTTTTAACTTGTGGAAGTAATCACTTTTGTTGCAAGAGTTCGTGATCAGTGCAATCAGTCGTGAACTTTATATGATCGCAAAACATGATTTACCAAAGTCATCATCCTTTTAAGATTGGCAACATTTATTTAATTTCTCGATCTAAATGATCTCTTTCTCATTTAATCATTTTAAACATCTGGTGGTATTTTGTATCTTATGGTAATGATAGCTTTCTGCTGACTATCAGCTCAAATCTTAAACTGTATTGGGATTAATTTCTAATTAGCAGCCTGTTCTCAGACATGTACTCTTGCTGCTACTTTCTTTCTGCTTCAGGTTACCATCTCCGTTCCTTTGGTACTTGGCCGCACACTCAGAATACTAGGTTTAACTTCAACAATGCCATCCAGCGTGCTTCTGGGCAGAAAAGATGGGCATCTCAAGCTACCTCAAGAGAAGACGACGACAGGATCAGTATTGGACCGAGAAGAGGCAAAGAAGCTGGAGAGAATGAAAAGGATACCGGAGTAATCTATTATGGTCCGATCTCATCAACCATCAAGAAAGTAAAAATGCTCTCTCTTTCAACCTGCTGTCTCTCTGTATCCTTGGGTCCTGTCATAACCTTTATGACTGCTCCAGACCTGAATGTAATCTTCAAAGGTGCAGTTGCATCCACCGTCATATTTTTCAGTGCCTCAACGACAGCTGCGCTTCACTGGTTTGTAAGCCCTTACATTCACAAACTGAGGTGGCAACCTGGATCGGACAGCTTTGAGGTGGAAATGATGTCCTGGTTGGCAACATACATCCCGAAGACTATCAAGTTTTCCGACATTCGACCACCACAGACAAACAGGCCCTTTGTAACATTCAAAGCCAATGGAAATTTCTACTTTGTTGATGCAGAGCACTGTCACAACAAAGCCTTACTGGCAAAACTGACTCCCCAGAAAGCCACTCATGAATCTGCTCTCAAAAACTTGTGATTTGGAGCATATCAACATGAACGTAGAAACTCAATATGGACATTAGTGTTGTTATAAGAGGGCATGATCTCTCCTTGCTTTTTTTTTTAGTAGTAAGAAAATTTCATAGGAGATAAGTAGATGAGACTCTCCTCTCCTCTTCGGTTTCAATTAGCTGAATTTGTTTCTTAGCTAATCTATTTGTTTGATCTATTAGAAAGACATACCTTCCACATTTTCTTTACTTTGAAACAAAACATAAGAAGTTGAGGAAACAGAGCTTATAAGTGCCGAGTCCGTACCAAACTTCACGCACAAGAACCCAACATCCTAATTCCTGCAATTTCGTACAAACCTACGCTTGGCCATATTCAAATCGGACTTCTTTTTTTACAAAGGAAATAAACTAAACAATTACAACATAAATCTTGAGAAACAAGTCCTGGCTATATCTTCTAGGAAGAATGGGAGGTACCTTGTAGATGTAGTTTGGAGAATAGACAATCCTAGGCCATAGGTGATAGCCGAATGGGCCAGTTCGTACAGCGGTTACCTTACCTGTAGATCTCCGCGTAGTGTGGGAGGAGATAGCTATCGCCGCCGCAAGAGAGTCGATCTTGAGCTCAACTAGACGGTACCCTAAGTCCCAAGTAAGCTGTTAACCAGAGAGAATATCCCATAATTCTGCGGTATGTGGCGGGCACCTGTTGATATTCTGAACAAAACCACCGATCCATGCACCTGTACTTTC
>JANPWT010519383.1:0-12229 GCA_024678245.1 Erythroxylum densum | reverse complement strand
TAGGGGTTATAGTCGATGTTGAGTCATCATCTTTAACATCTCTAATTCAAAACCGAATATGAAACTTTGATTTCATTTGGCTCCTTCATGGAATATGGAAAAATATTCAGCTATAAGGCGCGAGCGAAAAAAAATTGGACCCATAACATCGAGAAGAGAGGAGCCGTGATGGTCCCCCCCGGACCGCTTAGATCCCACGAGTGAATAGAGAACGGGAATTGAACTATATGAGATCAAATCTCCCGTTGACCGACAAATCAATAATCATTGCCCAACATTATTTACGACAATTCAATATTTGTAGCAAAAAGTTTTTAGCATTTTGTAAAACATAACCAAAATTTATTGGCGACGTTTTCCAAATCGTAGCTAAAAAGTTTTAGCAACTATTTTTATTTTTTAATAAACATTATTACTAAAAAATTTCCATACTAATTATAATTATTGGTCACATTTTTAATCCATGTTATTGTTTGTAATATTTAGATTTTTTTTTATAATTTATTATACAAAAATACAATTTAAAATAATTAGAAATTAGAAGCATTTTATATAAACAATTAAATGTCATTAAGTGTTAATTACAAACGTTAACAAAAATACTTATGTATAAACTAAGATTTGTTTTCATTGTCACTACTATTTACATAATTTGGGTCAAATATTTGTTTGACCATTTTTTCAAGCTTGAAACCAACTTTCATTCATTACATTCTAACTTTCTTCATTACATTGTAATTAATCCTTAAGCGATTGATTCTCCTCTTGAACATGGATAAAACTTGTTTTTCTTAATGAGGATGAAGTAGTTGGTTTAAGGTCATACCCAAGACCTTTGATGTAACCAGATGTACCAAGCACGTTGTTGCAAATGTCATCTACATTTGACTCACTTATGTCAAAAAAGGATCTTTGCAATAACTCCTATATCTTATTCTAAAATTTTAAAAACAAAATCAATATTTAATTTAAATATTATTAGTTAGTACTACATCAATAAATAAACTTAAAATGTAATAAAAAATTATATTTACATAATTATTATGCACTTTTCCAAACATCTAGCTTTTGCCTTCCTTATAGTATGTCAATTTGTAAAGTGTGATCCTATCACACTCTTTTCTATGTAATTCATTCTGACCTTGTTTGATGAAAAAAAGGAATTGAAAATATAATAAATAATATTGTATTTACTGATGTAATTATAACTTCTAATTAAAGAAAATACAAATTCATTTCGTATGACAACAAATGATTTGGAGCCTTGGTTGTGAGGTTTTTTCATTTTTTCTTAGTTAACCTTGACTTTCTCACATTTTTCCTAAATAAAGAAAAGAAATAATCTTTAAATTGTGTAACAAGATTAATGGAAGCAAATGTGAAGAGAAAAAAGACAAACTATAACATTGGTAGAGGCCTAATAATCACACATTTGGCTCCAATTTTCTGGAGTCACTCATCAGGAACATGCCTCCTTTCCTTCTCATCCAAAGGAAAAGATTTATAGTATTTATGTAGTCAATAACGATAATCTTTGGCCCTTTGTTTCAATAGTGAACTCACATAGCTTAAAACTTTAGGGTTCTCGATATTGACAATATTGAGCTTCATCTGTGAATAATAAATGAAAGTTAAATTAATCTTTAAATAAGTAAAACAAATTTGCATATAATTAAATAAATTGAAAAATTATCGAAACTTTGTCTAAAGAATTCTATAGGAAGTTGTCTTACTTAAACTATTCGGCATGCTGAAGGCATAACAATTCAATCCTGACAATAACTCCTAACTCACTAGATAATTCTACCGATTGAATCTTGTTAACATGATGCTTTACAAGGTATCAATATGCACAGACAACATGCTATTTATTGCAACATTTATGTGTTACAACTCAGAACCTTTAGTGATACCTCTACCTTTTTTTCTACTAGTAGTATTAGAATCTGACAACTAAATAATAATTATAAGAAAAAAAAACATTAAACATTACTAGACCTGAAGATCCTTTAGCATTAGTTGAGGTAGATGGAGATTGTTGGTCACTGGATGCATTGGTGGTTGAAGTCGGTGGTTGTTATTGGATAGGGTCAAATTGATCTGGTTGTTATAGGGGAAAAGCAATTTCGATAGTTGCTACCTTCTTTCCCTTGTTTCTACTAGGTGCCATTATACTAAATATCTATAATTAAAATATCAACATCATGCACAAATTTAATTCAATCATCAACAATACACATAAACATAACTCGAACATCAACATTTTGCAATAACATAAACATGAATATTTCGCATTAATGCAACTCAAATATCAACAATACGCATAAACAATTGAAACATCAACATTTCGCATTGACATATAGTTTAATTTAACATATAGAACATCAATACGTCACAACAAGAAAATTACAAAACACCGATGGAAAAAATTGTGTAGTAAATTAGTGATTAAAAAAATTATGTATTAAAATAGCAATTGAAGAAAAAATATGTCATTAAAAGATGAGAAAATCTTTCCACTAACTTTCCAATGGTATTTAACAGCAAAATAGTGAATGTCATCGTGAAAATAGGCACCAATAGTTTTTGGATAAAATTACCGATAGAATTTACTGACGGAAATAATTTTCTTTAGTAAATTAAAACTAAGGCCATCATCGTTAAAATTGGAAGGAAAACGATGTTGTTTAAATTGTAAGGAAATGTCGTCATTTTCCTTCAAATTAAATTGACAGACGTCCCTCCTTCTTCTTTTCTTTGGGTTTCTTCTTCATTTTTGTTTCCTCTTTATTTCCTCCATCTTTGACAAAGCTCACTTTTTTTGTCCGTCTATTGTTCATCCGTCCATCTATCATCTTTGCTTCCATTATCGAGGTTGGTTGTCTCTACCTTTTTGGTTTATTTTTTTGCTTCATTTTGTGTTGTTAAATGCTTTTATTATTGATGGTTTTGTTTACGTGGATCCTGTTGTGAGGGTTTATTTTGGTTGTTAATGGGTCTTTGATTGTTGTTATATGTTAACGTTAGTGAATATTGAAAAAAAAAACAGTTTTGAAACAAATTAAGGATGAATTTGTGTAACGTACCAAGTGTTCGATGAAAGCTCTATTAGGAATAAAAATTTTGTTAGGGTTAGCATGATATGATAGGCATTTTATCAAAGGCTGTAGGTAGTAGAGTAATCCATTAACCTCTTTATTGAAGAGTATTTGTTTTGGATGAAATTAAGAAGTTGAATGTGCTCTGAATATAATGAAGGAATTTTTGTGTCTTTATTAGTCTTGAATTTTCATGATTTCAACAATAATTTTGTTATTGAAGCATATGTAAATGGAAATCTATTAAGAATTGTTCTTATGTGATAAGGATACCTTATTTATTATTTCGTGAAGTCATTTTCTAATATATACCTACATTTGTCCACGTATAAAAAAAGAAATTTTGGTTTTGGGGTTGCCATTTATTAGTGGTCTTAATACTTAAATATAATATATTTTAATGAAAATTGACAGTAAAAGATTGAAATATTTGCTAGAACATATAATTGTAACTCTTTTTCAACAAACTTAGCTTCCCAAATTGTTCGATTTTGATTTTGAGATCAAGTATAAGAAAGAAGGGTAGAAAAATATTATTAATGGTTTGCCAAGAATGCAATGGTGAGTTATATACCTTGGTAGTTTCTTAGGTACAAAGTACTCTTTACATGATATTAGACAAAGATAGGAAGGGGATGAGACTTCCTGAAGATTGCGATAAAACTTGAAGGCACTTTAATAATTTAAAATATACTTGGTCAAATGACCTTTGGAGTGGAAGAGAAAACTAGTAATGGGAATTAATTATAAGATGAGAAAAAATTATATTATTATTCCATTAAAGGAAGATATGAATAACATGACATTATAGCACTCCTTTCCCATATCACCTCATTATCCTTCAGTCCCTCTATTCTTAACCCCTCTACTCAAGATGCCCTTAAAAATATATAGTGTTAAGTAGTTAAAGATTTAATTAGAATGGGAAAACTTAAGTAATTTCCTTAGGTAGCAGGGAAAGATAAGATGGTGGTTTCACCACTAACTAAAATACTAAAGGAAGGAATAGTAAGGTGGAATAGAATACTAAACTAATTTCTTACCAATCATTAATGTTGTTTTGAGCTAAAAAATAAACAGCTGATATGTATAAAACCAATTCCATATCTCACAGGAGGTTTAAAAAATAAACACTTAATGTGTATAAAAAAATTTATGCAAAAAAATACCCAAATAAAGTTAATTTTTGTCTTTATCCATAATAATGGTTTTGCATAGATGATTATGATCTTGTGAAAAATTTATATGTTGTCTTTGTCCATATGTGATATTGCAAAAAATAGTTATGATCAAATTGAGGTAAATTATTTTTTTAAGCAAAGATCGAGGCTTCAATGGCTTAAGCAATATTATAAGATATAGGATATGAGAACATTAATAAAAGAAAAACAAAATATGCAATACATAACTTAAAACTAATACATATTTGTACCTATGTTCAATTCAAAACTTATCAAAAACTAGCTAATTATTTATTGTCTTTTTTATAGGTCATGTTCTTTGTTGACAAGTGTTGATAATTGTCGAATCTCATCTGTCTTCATTATAGTTTGCAATTTTCCATCTATCAAGGTAATTTGTTCAACTAAGTAATGTCTACAATGTGATAAGTTTTGTGTTGTTCTTTGCAATTTTACCTTTAACAATGATTGATGAGTTTTTAGGCTGGGTTTAATAGTCTAAGTATTTATGTTTGGGTAGTGTTTAAATTGAAACATAAAGACTTGAACTTTAATTTGATTAATTCAAACTTAATATTAACATAAGAAATTCATATAATTGACATGACAATTCTTTACATAATAAACCCCTAGGATGGTATATAGGCTGGGAACCTATGATGTAACTCCCATGAGGCTTATCGGTGAAAAATTCCACAAGCCTAAGAGTCACAGTAAGAACTTGCTTTCTCAATTCATCTGCTCAAACAATGTCACATACTATAGTGCTTATTTAAATTCAAACTTTGGAAATGAACTTGTAGGTAATTAATTGAAACATAAAGACATGAACTTTAATGTGATTAATTCAAACTTAGTATTTACATATGAAATTCACATAATTAACATGACAATTCTTTGTATAATAAACCCCTAGGATGATATATAGATTGAAAACCCGTGATGCAACTCCTATGAGGCTTATCAAAGAAAAATTCCATGAGCCTATGATTTATAGCAAGAACTTGCTTTCTTGATTCATCTAGTCAAACAATGCCATGTACCATAGTGTTAGTTTAAATCAAACTTTGGCAATGAACTTGTAGGTGATTAATTGAAACATAAAGACTTGAACTTCAATGTGATTAATTCAAACTTAGTATTAACATAAGAAATTCATGCAATTGATATGACAATTCTTTGCATAATAAACCACTAGGATGGTATATAGGTTAGGAACTAATAATGCAACTCCTATGAGGCTTATCGATGAAAATTTTCGTGAGCTTAAGAGTCACAGCAAGAACTTGCTTTCTCGATTCATCTGGTCAAACAGTGTCACATACCTTAGTGCTTGTTTAAAATCAAAATTTGGAAATGAACCTGATTAATTTAAACATAAAGACTTGAACTTCAATGTGATTGTTCGATCTAGTGTTGGAATTAATATATGTTAGTAAAAAAATGTGCTTTTCATCTTTTTGAGGAAACTGCTTTTATTTATTGTAAACTAATTTTCACTTTTTTATTTTAGTATAAAGTTATAAAAATAACATTCAAGTTCTTTTTTTACTTCTTAATGTCACTTTTTACAGGATATTGGTTAGTAAATTGCTTTATTTAACTAATACTCACATACGTTGTCCATCAATTAAGTCAATATATCGATAAGCCAAGTACAATTCATTATCTAGGTTGTTTATAGGGTATTAAAATATATTAACGATAATAAAGATCAAAACCTTATCTTTCCTAAAAATTATTCTATGAAGTAGCTAGTAAGGTTCTTATGACTTTAAATGTGGTGATTGTCCAATCACTAAGGAGTAAATGGTTGTGATTGAGTTTTCTAATTTTGAAATCATATGGTGGGATAGGTTAGTTTCAATTTAGAGAGGAAATGGTTATAGACTTATAAAACTTAGAGGAAATGAAGGATTTAATGATATGTAATGTAAAGATTAAATGTTCCGTAAGATTAATACGGATATTGCCATAATGATTGTCACATTTAACTATGAAATCACTTTTTTAAATAATAGTTTTTCATAAATGAGCAATGTTGATAAATCTTGGATGTATAGGTGATTAACACCCAATGGTCTCATTAATTTTGAGTTTCTTGAAGGAGTTGAATCTTTTATTGACTATGCATGTTCTCAGCCTGCATGTATGGATGTTCCAAAGTTTAGATGCCGATATAAAAAGTGCAAACATATTAATTTTCTTCCTATTAATGAATTGAATATCCATTTGTTAAGAAAAGGATTTGTTCTAAATTATTTTGAGTGGACACAACATGGGGAATCATCAATTTGTAACACTTAAGGGGTAATGAAGTAAACTCATCATTAAATGTGGATAGGTTTGAAGGGGAGACTGGATTTATAACAAATAATGTGGGTGTAACTAAAAATCCTTACACCAAAATAGGTTATAATGCAGTTGATTATACCTTTCAAAAATATATAGAAAATCTTAAAGAAGAACCTAATCCACATGCAAAAAAATGTTTTGACTTACTAAAATTAACTGACTAAGAATTATGGCCCAATTGTCAGACCATGACTCAATTATCTTCAATTGCTCTAATATTGAATAAAAAACATATTTTTAATCGAAGTTTAAGTAAAATTCTTGCTTGGTCTAATGAATCATTACCTCCTAATCATACAACGGTTGATAATTTCAATAATATGAAGAAATGTATTAGGGGTTTTGGTTTGTCGGTTGAAAAAATTGTTTGTTACAATTTAGGATGTATGTTGTTATGGGGCGATGATGTGGAATTACAAGAGTGCAAATTTTGTTGTCAATCTAGTTTTACAACTAGAAAGCGGATGAATTAGAAATTAGTAACTTAGAAGCGGATGAATTATTTCTTGCTAACTCCGAGACTTCAAAGACTATATGCCTCTGATGTTACTACATCTCACATGAGATGGCATAATAAACATGAACAGGAAGATGGAATAATGGGTCATCCATCAAATGCAGTCGCATAGAAACATTTCAATAACATCCATTCTGGTTATACAGTTAAAAGTCAAAATGTTAAGTTGGGATTGTTGGCAAATGAATTCCAACCTTTTTGGTTAATTTAGCCAACAATATTCATCATGGAAAATCATAATTACTCCTTATAATTTGCCTCCATGGATGTGTATGAATGGGGCATATATGTTCTTAATGGTGATTGTGCCAGGGCCTATGAATTCAAAGCCTAAAATTGATGTTTTTTTAAACCATTGGTATCTAAATAGTATCATCTTTGGGAATTTGGCGCAGAGACATATGATGTGTCTCTTAAACAAAATTTTTTTGGGAGCAGCTTTGATGTGGACTATTAGTAATTTCCTTGCATATGTTATGTTGTATGGATAGAGCATAGTAGGGAAATTGGCTTGTCCTTACTGTGACAATGATTGTGATCCATTTTATCTTCCTAACAAGGCCAAAACATCTTAGTTGGATAACCACAGGAAATTTCTTCCTCCAGATCATCCATTTAGATGCAATAAATAAAATTTTATTAAGAATAAGATGGTACAAACACCTCCTCCGCCTCATAAAGCTGGTGAAGAGATATTGCAAGATATTGATGAATTAGGGTTGCTGAAAGTTACAGAACTTGAAGCTGATGAAGTTAATAGAAGCATTAGTAAAAGCTTTAGTTAGAGAAAATGAAGTATCTTTTGGGATTTGCCATATTATAAAAATATTTTGATACATCATAATCTAGATGTGATGCATATTGAAAAAATATTTTTGACAATTTGTTCAACACCATAATGAACATTGAAGGGAGGATAAAAGATAATGCAAAATCACGAGCTGGTTTGAAACTGTTGTAAAAGGAATGAGTTAGACAAAGATCTTTACATGGGTAAATACCCAAAAGCATATTACATTTTGGATAAAAAATAAAAGAATATTTTGTGTGAATGGTTAAAATGTCTAAAGTTCCCTGATGGTTATGTTTCAAACTTGGCAAGGTATGTGGATAGGAGGAAGTTCAAATTATTTGAGATGAAAAGTCATGATTGTCATGTGTTTATACAAAGGCTAATTTCAATTGCATTTCGGTAGTTACTACCGAATAAGGTTTGGGAAGCTATAACATAATTAAATTTCTTTTTCAAAA
Source organism: Erythroxylum densum (assembly GCA_024678245.1). Taxonomy (NCBI): domain Eukaryota; kingdom Viridiplantae; phylum Streptophyta; class Magnoliopsida; order Malpighiales; family Erythroxylaceae; genus Erythroxylum; species Erythroxylum densum. Next base: position 3,827 of record JANPWT010519383.1, on the reverse strand, counting down.
GTTTAAAATCCTCTGAAATAAAGTTGAATAAAATGGAAAAACTAAAAAGGTCAATTCAAATTACCTTGTGCAAATTGAAAGGGATTTTCCCTCCAACTTTGACTATATGGAGAATCTACCCATATATTTAGCACACGATTCTAAACTTGCTGATCTAGTTTAATATCGATGGAAGTATCCATTTGAGAGGTAATTATAGTTAATATTTAAATAAAACTTACACCATGTTTTAATCATAGAATTGTAATAACTTATTTGTAATGTAGTTATTTGCATCACTTGAAAAAAAAAATCCAAAACAAGGTTAGAGTTGAAGCTTTGATATGTAATGCTTATTTAGTAGAGGAAGCTAGTATATTTTGTTCATATTATTTTGAGTCACATGTGCAAACAAAAGAAAGAAAAGTTCCTCGTAATGATGATGGGGGAGAAATGGGTGATGTTGATGGTAACTTATCCATTTTCACATATCTAAGATGAAAATATGGACATTCAATAAGAAGAATGTTAACAAAAGAAGAAATAAAGGTTGTTCATGGTTACATTTTATTGAATTATGAAGAGGTTTAACCTTTCGTGCAATAAGTTTAAGTTGATTTTGAAATTCATTATTTGATTTTCAAAGTTAGTGTTGTTCACAACTAAAATACATAATAATTATTTACAAATACATGTTATTCGCAATCCTCCACATATACTACAGTTGGATTTAGTAGGTAGTCTGAATCAAATGAGAGAGTGTTTCAGCTTGAGAGCACAGTACAGAGGCTGATGGAGTCCATAATCCAACTCTATAATGAGGTAAATGAGTTGAAAGGAGGGACAGGACCTCATCACAACAATTAGAGCATCTACCTTCACCAACTGCATAGCTTAAATGGATAAGTGAATGTATTTAATGTTTTGCTACTCTTAAGTTTTTGTATGGATTCTTAATTTACAATTATTTTCAAGATACTTATTGGTGTACATTATAATTTTTTAATTATATTACCAATCAAGATAATTTTTACTTTATATTATCAATAAATGTTATATTATTTACAAAAATTAATACAAAAATTCAAAAAATATCAATAAAAATTCGGGTAAGAAATGAGAAATGGTATTTGAATTTTATCATAGTTAAATTTTCCAACTGAATTACAATATTTCGTTGATATATTTTGTCTGGAAAAATTTAACGATGGATAATGTCATCCATTAGTAAAGTTAGTGACAGAGTTTTGTATTTTCGTCAAAACATTTAGCGACAAATTAACAATTTATCGTCGCTAAATTCACAAACAGAATGTTGTCTATCCGTCAAAAATTTAATAACATAATTTTGTATTTTCATCAATATATTTATGTATCTGTCATAAATTTAGCGACAAAATTTTGTATTTTTGTTGGTAAATTGGTCATAGTTAAATTTTAGCAATAGAATATTGTATATCTATCGGTAAATCTAGCGACAAAATCTTCTTCATCGGTAGAAATACAAAATTTTGTTGCTAAACTTACTAATGGAAAAAGAAATTTTTGTTGCTAGATTTACCGATGAAAATACAAAATTTTGTCGCTAAATTTACCAATGAAAATACAAAATTTTGTTGCTAGATTTACCGACAAATATACAATATTCCATCGCTAAAATTTAACTACGATCATTTCTCTTATGACTCTTTCCGTCATTAATTTCTGTCACCAAATTTGTTTCCTTACAGAAAATCTTTATTTTCTGTCTCTAAAACCTATTTTTCTTGTAGTGTACAAACATGTGCATAGTAACACATAACTTCAATAATCTTTAAATTAATCCAACTTAGACATACTTAAACTAAATATAACAAATCCTATATGCAACTCTATTTATGAATGCATGTGATGAGAGCTCTTGAAATACAATATACTTTATAATTAATTTTCTCAATAAGGAAATGTATAAGGTAAAAAGTCTTAATGTATTCCCTTCTTTTATTTTCTAGCAATAACATTGCAAATCATCCATACGATTCAAACTTAGGTGATTTCCAATTCCAGATCATGCTTAATAATTTAATTTACCTTTAGGTTGTGGTAGTGTTAAGAGTAAGGTCATATATACTTTAGTTTAACATTTTAAAAGCCTAACAACCTTTAAAATATAGTTCTTGAATTATGTCATTATCATAAATAACATAAAAGGTATTTTCTTAAAATCAAATTTACAAAAATATGAGTTTTGATAATAACTTATAATACATAGAAAGCATGATAACTTATGTTTATAAACATTAATTTATAAAATTTTATTCATTTAATTATTTTTAATAACTTTTTTATCGAACAAATCAAATTAATGAACATTAATTTTTAAATAGAAATGGTTTATAATTATTAACCTTAATCTAATTAACAATTGTTAATACAATCTATGAATTTAATATATAATTTCATACTATTTTAAACTTACATTGTGCCATATACCAATGGGCTATACAAAACAATTCTAATGACATGCTTCATAATAATATTTAACATTATGTTGATGACTATAGTTAGTGGATTTAAATTTCAAGAGGATCACCTTGAATACTTTTATAAACTTTCAAAAGGTTATAATTTTTCAATTGAAGATGAAATTTATAAATTTTGCTTCATATTATTAACAAAAAAGTTTTTAGGGTTCATTATTCATCAATTCCTTCATATTGATCAACACAAAACTAATGCCATTATGAATATTTAAAGTGAAGACTATTTGTGCTCTCTATTCTTAAATTTTAGAAGCTTGAGTATATGTTTTTGATTCTATAAAAATAGACAAATGATTAATAAATCTAATTGAGTTAGTTAATTTGGAATTAGATTTAATTAAAAATTTTAATTAATAGGTTTTGAAAATTGTTTACAAAACCAAAATATATTTAAATTTGAATAATTGAATTTGATACATAGACTATGATTATATTAGCCCGCTAGGGAAAAAAGTTTTAAGTTATATCAAAGTTAACACAAATCTCAATGTAAACTATTTCATTAATAGAAGATTCAATTAGATTAATAGGTTTCAATGCTACAAAAATTAACATAAAAAGATACTAATCTATCATTATTCTTACATATAAATCACTCGTCTTTTTGATATAGAAAATTACAAAACCTTAACACTCTTTATAAATCACAATCCTAACAAACAAAACACTATAAAAACAGAAATAAATAACTTCGTTCCCTATCAAAGCAAACCATTAAAAACCTATGAGAACTTTTATCAAATAGTTTATAGGCTTAAAAAATTCAACCCAAACTAACAACAAAAATTATGTCTTTTCCCTTTCTTCATCAACATTAACACATTCAAACAACCATTCAACCATTAACGATCTGAATGAAAGCAAACAACTCAACAACTCACCCTAAAACTAACCGTCAATATAGCATTTAATAGCAACAATGAAACAAGAAAACAAAACCCAGAACAAAAGCATCAACTACTTACCTCGACTATAATTGCAGGGAGACGATGGAAGACAAAACGAAGAGAACAAGATGAGAAAAGGAAGAACAATCATGCGAGAGAGAGGAGAGGCCAAAACAAAATTAGGAGGGATGTCAGGTTTGTTACATTAAACAAATGCCAAAATGACATCGTCCATCATTGAACAAACGACGTCTTAATTTTTTTCACATTGAAACATTTGGTGATGAATATTTGGCTACCAATTTACGAAATTGTCGCCAATACTATACTTTTTTAAGATTTTTAATTTTTTAAAATTTTTAAGATATCATAAACATAAATTACTATAGAAATTATATATAATAAATACAATTTTGTGAGACCACATAAAATTATGAAA
>JANPWT010517551.1:0-12239 GCA_024678245.1 Erythroxylum densum | reverse complement strand
AGACATATGTGAATGTTGATATATGAATGATCATAAGATGTAAATAAAGGAAATATACTCGAGATTGTCATTGAACATGCATTGTACATAATCCATATGTGCATAAATGAGTATGTATATAATTGTGAAAATTTGTGATATGTATAATTGTATATTTTGCATGATATAGAGCAGCATTTGGAACATCAACATCCAGACATTACCGGGACTTCGAGGCAATAGCTTCTGGAGCAATCTATGAGTCAACCTCGATGTGTACTCTCAACTATGTATGTGTTTCTACTTAAGTTATTTGATGATATTGACATATTTGTGATATTGATGATCTAAATCAATTGAATGTCCGAGGAGTTATTATTCAAGAATGTATAGGAAGTGCTCCTTGTATGTGAATGTGAAGAAATAAGGTTACTCAACATGATTGTTGAATGCCAGACAAAGGTCTGATGATAAATGTGAATGAGATTGTGAATGTGATTGATTGAAACAATGATTGATTGAACATGTGTGATGCATTTCATTACATGAATGCATTATTACATAATGAGAATTGTGACTTAAGTAGCTAGCAAAAATGAGCTCAAAGCTCGGAATGTGATTAAGAGCCAAAGGCTTGCTATATATAATGAGCCCTGTATCCCCAACGGATAAGGGACAGTATCAATGAGCCTAGTATCTACAATAGATATGGGACAGTTTAGATATTCAGTCACAACAACATAATAATCGAAAGTGAGTCTCACAAGCATTGCATATACATTTTAATACGTGTGTTTGATTGATTAAAATATATTGTGGACATGTATTTGAATGAGAGAGGATAAGTGAAGTAAATGATATGTGATGCTATACACTAAATGAAAACATGTGAATTATGTGTTTACATGTGCTGATGTGTTATATGGATTGAGTGAACCATCGAGGATGGTTACCTCACTGAGTTCGCAAAACTCACTAAAATTGTAACATTGATTTTTCAAGACTGAGAGAGGAAATTAGAGACAGAGAGACTTTACAAGAAGCATAATTCTTGTACTTTTAGGAAGAAGAAATGACTCAAAGGTCGATCAGCTAAGACTAAAAAATTAGATAAATGTTTTTGTACAATTCCTCTTTTTTGTAGTGCGTTTTGTATTAGGTTTTGGATGATGTACATATTTGGATGGTTTGTAAAGCTACAATGTACATATTCAATTTTAATGAAATGAAAGGAGAAATTTAGTTGATTTTTAAATATTGTGTCTTTTCTTTATGATACCTCATAAGAAATTATAAATGATGATGTCATGACTAAGTGATCGTAGTGACTGCTCTAACATCTCATTATTATAGATTATGTACTGGAATATTCTCAGGGTGTTCTAGTATGTACTCTATGACAGTGGAGTCTTACACTTTGCCATTCTGTGGTTGCTTGTTGCGAAGAGATGGTTTGACTTTGAAAATTAAGGCTTTTTTATGTTACTCCTATAAGTCATGTTTTGATTATTGAAGGCAACTTCCTTTCCTTTTATCATGCCTACGTCTATTGCGAATTAGATCTAAGACCCAAGACCAACTGAATTTGTGATTTAAGGGTCGCAGAAATCCATGTGGTCATTAGCCAATGGCCCAATCATTTCTTTGGACTTTAAATAACTCTCTTTTCGGCTCAAAACCCAACTCTTGCGTCTCCTTTTAGGTTTATTTCATTTTCATTGCTGCGGATACAAGCTATTATTTAGCAGCGCACCATTCTAAACCTTGCGAGTTGTGACGCATGAAACTGAAATTTTCCGGAGGCATTCAAAAGAATGTCAACTCATCTTGACATATGACGAAACACCATAAGCATGATATAGAAGAAAATAAAAAATTAAATAAATCAAATACTTCATAAGCAACAGGAAACAGTTGCATTACTATTTTCGAATATACCATATGCCAATTCTCACAAATGTATTGTTCTGCACAACTATAACATTACAAATGGAATGATAATACATTCTGAGATTATCACCCTCATCTTAATTTGACTCGTTGCATCAAGCCTTTGCTGAAACTGTGCAGAGTAACTAACAAGTGGATTGAATTCAGAAGCTGCAAGAAAATCCTACAAGCTACACATGCTATAGAGCAAACAAACGTTATTATCTGGATAGAAAGTTGAACCACGTTCTTCAATAATTTCTTAAAGTCGTAATATTATAAAATGACCAGCTGACTATTTTTGTTTTTTACTTCTTGAAAACCATTTATAGATGGGCCATGATTATACTCTATAGCTCATATTCAGTTCTTCTGGTGTATATGCTATGCTACGATATTAACAACTTGGTTTCCATTGACATTTCACGTAAGTTGGAGAGCATGAGCGGAACAGCAGGCTATTCAACTCCAATGACGGCATGCCATTGTATTAAAATCTTATTAAGCATTTTCTAACACCAAAAAGTATATGGTTCGCATTTTCATTTTACCATATCTAGAGATGGAGACTGAAGAACTAGGAGTTTTACTGAAATTTTCTTAATCTTGAATAGATAACTCGAATCCGTGGCTTTTTATATATTAAAAAAAGAAAGCTTACGCAACTTAGTACTTACCATTGTCTTTTTGGTTTTTGCATACGCATATATTATATAGATGTATGATGTTTGCTCAATTTCTGTATATATAATATAGATCATGCCATTCCGTCGTGACGTTTACTGACTTCTTTCCATTGTTTCTATTCTTATTTAGTTGTATAGCTGTACTCTTTGCGGGCAATTAGATACAGCAGTAGAAATCCATGTAAAGCTGTAGTGTAGGTTTACTAATTTCCCAACTTCATCAAAATTTCACAGGTTAACCAACCAGTGACAAAATGGAGCACTTCATTTTCATGCATAAGCTTGATGAAAAGAACTTAAGTAATGATAAGAAAAACATTCTTAATAATAATAATAATAGTTGATAAGGCGAAACAAAACAAAGAGACGAAGACATGCATAGGTTTTTGACCTAGAAAGAGTCATAAATAGTCGTGGGAAAAAGAAGAGGAAAAGAGTTCAGATCTTCTGTCCAATTTTATGATGTCTTATTGTATCCAGTGAATCTCAGTCATTTATTTATATGGGTCTCGCATGAGTCCTGCATAAATAAATACAGGCCTCGCATAAATAAATGACTGAGATTTACTAAACACAATAAGACATCATAAAATTAGACAAAGGATCTTGTCCGAAGAGAAAGTTAAGACATTAGGTCTATGAATGACTTACGTCACTCTAACAATAAAGGATGTTAGGAACCGGCCTTTAAATGCTGGAGACAATAGTCTTTTGCTAAGCGGCCAAGAGATGAGAAGTCTCATCACTTGGAAAAGGGGCCATTTGCAAGATGTCCCACACAAACAAAGCTACCCCAATTAATTGTACCTTTTGGCTTTAAATACTGTCAAGTTCATGTTGACCACCATTTGGTTGTCTGTCTATTCCATCACGCCATTTGAAGCTAACTTTTCGATGCGTTCATGAACCAGTAGCTCTCAGTTGCATATACACGTTATTGTGGTTATGTGTTTCTGTCCATACACGTTTAGTTTGCTCTATATGCACATTCTAAGACAATTGAACAAGTTTTTCCTTTTTTATCATACCAAAAGGGTTTTAAGCAGCAGACTCACATGTATAAGTTGCCCTAGGTTTAACGACAGTAGTTCAACATGCCTCTAGCTACAGAGACGGAGTCAGACTCAACTTTAAGGGGGGGCCGGGGGCTAACATCTAAAAAAATATTTATAATTTTAAAAATTTTAAGGGGGCCACTTATATTTATAATTTTAAAATTTTTAATTATATAAGTAATTTAAAAATATATATATTTGAAAGGGGGGGCTATGCCTCTATAACTTAGCTCCGCCCCTGTCTAGCTAGCTGTTTTGCAGTTTCTTTTTACTTTAAAAGACAACACATCTTATTTAGTTCATTCATTAAAAACTTCTTACAATTTAATATTCTTATGAAAATTCTCATACTTAATTAGAAACATACCTCTGTTGTTAATTTTTCTTTTATATTTTTATAAGAAAAATTACATTTTATATCAGTAACTTCAATCAATTATTGATTGACAAAATACAGATAATAATAATAATAAAATACTAAATTTATGTTTATGGTAAATATTGTCCATTGTTATTCTATCATTAAAGATGTGGAGATTCATGTAATCAAATCTCATTCACATTAATAGTAAAAAATAAATAAAAGATTAAGTGAATATCTAAATGAAATAACAAGATTAGAAAACTTAAGATTAAATATTTTGTAATTAATAAGAGATGCCTCTTCAATCATTTAACCAAATTTAAATTATTTTAGTTAAATTTTTATTTATCATATTCCAGATGTATGCTTTTGTAGAATATAGTCTTATTATTTGCGTTCCTATTAACAACATCTTTGGTTTTTTGAAAAGTTTTATTACAACATTAACAATAAAGCAATCAGTAAATTATATATGCAATAAATTGAAACTTTATGCATTTAATTAACATAATTTGTAGTTATGTTTAGTGTTGTAAATTAACAAATTTCTAAATTTAAAATGTAATTTACCTTTTCTTATATGTGACATTTTCAATTTCAAACTTTGAGAGATGTTACTTTTGTGAAAAAAGGAAAAAATACAACAAAACATGTATATATTCTTTTAAAAGAAGCATAAAGATTTTAAAATATTAATTATATAAATAGAAAACAAGTCAAACCATAAAAATGATGCATGTCATGTATAATAAGTATTGTATTTTTAGGTTTGCTAAGCATAAAAATTGCTTAGCAATAGCAAACATCTTTTTTAATATAATATTATATTTAATATAACTACATTTAATATAAAATCTAACATAGGAGGTGGGCATTAAAATCCTATATCGGAAGGGGACAGGATCCTCTGTCCAATTTTATGGTGTCTTATCCTGTCTCATAGATATTAGCCATTCATTTATATGGGTCTCGCATTCATTTATGCAGGACTCATGCAGGACCTACATAAATGAATGGTTGAGATTCATGGGACAGAATAAGACACCATAAAATTAGATAGAGGATACGGACTTCAATAAAAGGGTCATGAGAGACTGGCAACTACTGAAAGTCTTCTAGTCTGATGCTACGTTAGAAGTGAAAGAGATATTATGGATTATGGTTGATGATAACACCAAGAGTTCGAAAAGGGAAATTGTGAGATCCTATTTGGGACGTGGGTATTAAAATCTCATATTGGAAATGAGAAAAGAGGTGGAAATCATTATAAGCCTACGAAAAGACTACTAATAAGCTTTCTAGCTAACAAATTTTTAAGGTATATAGTTACTTTAAGTTTAGAATTGTTATTAAACCAATCCATACTTTAAGAATTATAAAGGGTATCAAAACAAAATCTCTGTCAGGATGATGCTGGTGGAGAGATGAAGATGGAGAGTGGTAGTGGCCATAAGGTTTGTGAGCAATGGACAGTACCTAACAAGCTTTTAGCACAATTTCACATCAAAAAATAAGGGGAGATTATTGATTATTAATTTAGCCTTAATTAGAACATTTAAAGAGGGAAGATTGTAAAATCCTGTAAGAGCAATGAATAGGAAGAAGAGGAGTAATGAATGGCTTTATTAATTATTAAAGTATCTTAATTTGAATAAGGAGCTTTCTCTTGGTATATATTCAGAAGTTAAATTAATTTACGAAGAAATTTATCCAAAAAATTTCATTTTCACTTTTACATCAAAAGGGGCATTATTTAAATTTTTTAATTTTATTTAGTTAGGAATAAGTAAGAAACTTAAATATTGTGTGAATAAAAAACCATAACATTTTTATTAAATCTAAAATTAATCATTTTTTGATATTTACTTAAGAAGTAAAAAGCATAGCACCTTTTATTCAACACAAAACTTATCACTTTTCATATACGCTATATATAATTTATGGTCTAATAGTTGACTTAGTTTATTTCTAAATCAATTATGAGTTCATATCATAGTGAAAGATGATAGTTTTTCATTTTAATTTTTTAAGTTCAATATTAACTTCTTAATTTGATTGATCCTAAAAGACGTAGTTATTTCGGGCTAAATTGGTTTCATCAATACTTAATTGCTAGAAAACAAAGTTATTACAATAACTTAAAATTTAAAGCTTGAACATGAGACTTGCAGTCAATTCATTTATATTTATTATGTGTAGTTTATTTATGTTAATTCAATATAATCAAATCTATAGTACCATACGTTATATTATTGATAATTTTATAATGTTAAAAGGAACTTAGGTATATTATATATAGAAATTGCAAAAAGTTAAGTTAACGTGAGTAAAAATGATTGGTTCAACCTGATTGGTCCCAATCAGATAGACTAGAATGGACTGCAAGCCCCTCAAGAATTTACACAAATACTTTAGCATACACTTTGATGAGATCACCTCTTCTGAAAGTACCTTGGCACAAATTAGTGAGGCACAAAGGGTACAACCCAAGGTATGCCTTTATCTTGTGGCTACCTTTCCTTCATAAGCTACAGACAAGGGATCAACTCCTGTATACTTATATCCTTAATCATTGCTCTTTATGCCACTTGGATAATGAGTCTTCCAACAACCTCTTCTTTGAATTCTTCCTTCTCCAAATCAGTGTGGTTACACTATCTTAGCTACTTTTAGCTAAACATTCCCAACCTGCTAAACCTCCAAACTATTCTACTTTGGTTCAACCAACCTCAAGGCCACAGAAACAGTGACCTCAATAATTTTTTCATTCTTCTTGCTATTATTGTGTACAACTTATGGTCCGAGAGAAGCCTTAGAACCTTCAAAAATGCAGCCATGGAAGTGGGGAACATTAATACTAAAGTGATCTTCCAAGTAATGGAATAGCTCAGTTCAAACACTAAGAGAAGGTAAATAAAGGTCACTGGCTTGTTTTCTTGTTTCTTCTGTTATTTATTCTACAGATATGTCAATCAGTTTTGGAAAGTAAAATGTGTATCACTCATCAACAATCTCATTCAATGGGAGCATATATGAAAGGCATAGATTATCACTATATCTTTAGCAAAATGAGAGGTAACTCACACTCTTGTTAGCAAGAGAGGGATAAGTTGCAGTTTTGGCTGAACCTACAAAAGCATTGAAGATTGTGCCTGGTGTCCTAAGCTACAAGGTCCACTCCTTTGGCACTTTCCCCATAGGAGAGCCACTACTACCTGACTAAGAAGGAGAAATAGAAATTCTTGAGTAATTTATGGTGCTTAAGACTTTTATTTGGAAATAGTTGTGTTACTGGTAATATAGTCTTTGATATGATTATTTTGGGTGCTAGACATGTTTTAGTCATGTTATTATGTTTGTATGATGAGGGGGAACAATTTTAGGGTTCCTCATGCTTCTTGTAAGTCCTCTTCGGTTGGGGTTAAGAGATTTCCACCTTTGGTAATCTCTCAATGTACATAATTTTATTTCTTTATAAATTTACTGAATTACTAAGAAAATGATTAATCAAAGGATCTGTGGAGTATATACTAATTACAAGATTTAGGAGTAAAAAGATTAAAGAAATTTTGAATGGGTTGATTCAAAACATGTATGTAGATTAAGCTTCAAAGTGTACTTCAAATAGCATTTTGGAAAGTTTACTAGTCCTAAAGGAAGATCAAATAGTAGTTAATATGATCCAAAATAAGGTTATATAACATTGAGATGCATAAGCCTATTGCATTATGGTTACTTTTATATGTCATTACTTATTTGTTATTTAAATCTTTATTTTATTATAATCAAATTATACCTTAGTTAATTTTAAACCCTAGAACATACTAATACAATTTTGTAGTTATTCTAGTTTCATATTTGGAAAAGGACTTGTTATAGTTTTAAATTCTAATTTGATTGGAAAAAAACTCTAAAGGTGGTACTTCCTTTATGAAATTAGGAATATGAATTGAAATAATAGTCTTATATTCTTACTTAAATTACTGTGTTAGAATCCTAGTACATGTATAACTAGTAATTGGTTTTATACTTCAATAAAAACTATTACAGTTCCTATTCAACTAGTAGTAATACTTAGTTTTTTAATTTAAGTATAAATCCTTGTTGCACTTATAATTATGATATCTATCATATTTTTTATACTCACCCTATATAAATTAGATCTTTCTAATCAATAAAGACATATTTGGGTTATATAATATTGAGAGTTATTAGCATTTTATCTCTTATTCTTTACTGAACTTTCAAACTTCTAAAATAATTCCTTCTTTCTAGCATTCAAAATACTTTATAAATTTGGTTCCTTATTCTTTATAATCAATAAATTAGCTTATCAAAAATCTACTTTAGTTTTGTTCGTAACATTTGAATATTTTTTATGGCTTCTTTAGGTTTTATTCCTAGTTGGGTCAAATTAGTTGATGTCAAGGTTTGACTTAAATAATGTTTGGTTATCCTTTTATTTCTTATCTTTTACTTTCTATTCTATTTTATTCTTTAAATTTTCATTTTTCTGTGTGTCTTTTTTTTTCCTACTCGACTTACTATTTTTTAAAAAAAATTTCAAAACCGTGTCTATTTTTCATTACTCGTTGGGCCTCGTGCTTAGACAGACCTAAACAATCGAGGCCAAAACTTGACCCAAGGCCCGATCAACTTGGGCTTGACCTTTTGACTTTCAACTGAGCCCAAGCCTGAGCCTGAGCCTAATTTTCAAGCCTACTTTTTAAATATTAAATGTTCTTGTTTCTAAAATTTCAGTCAAATTAATTAATGTCATCTTCTTATTTAGAGTTTTTCTATCTTTTTTTAATGATAGGTTTCTTCTTTCCTTAATTATTTATGTAGTCCATTTTAGGCAAAGTTATTCTTTTTTCTAGATAATAATAGTTTCATAGACTTATTTAATCAATCTAGTGTGGCAGTGATATAAAAATCTAATTTGATGCATATGTTCAAATTGGTGCAACCTTAGTGTTGTTCGAATGCATTCTTAATTTCATTCTTAGTTAATTAGTTTGGTGTATTTAAAAATAAAATAAGTCATACAAACACAGTTTATCGAGATGTTAATCCAAATCATATTGTGTAATGGTTTAATGAAATTTAGCAATTCTATCTTTATCTTAATTATTGAATATTTGGTCAATTTGAATTACTACTAGTTTTTCTTTATTTCATTCAATTCCCTTTCTTCTTACTTAACCCGTGAATTTTTTACAAAAAAATTAATGGAAAAGGAAAGGCAAGTAAAAGATTAAATTTTCTTCAATGGATGGTTCAACGAAATTTAATGATAATTGTCATTTCTTAGTCAATAAACTTACTATCAAACATTTATTTTGAAACAAAAACTGTTTAACACACTTTTATTTATTATTTTCAGAATCAATCTCATATCCTTGACCATTAGCTCTCTTACTTTTAGATGTTTACAAAGGTAACTTATTTGGTTGAGTTTTGATACATTCTTTAAAGGATTTGGGAAGGAAGCAAAGATTAATAAATGCAAAAGTGTGTGATAGCATTAAGAAAAGCTAAGTAAATGGTACGACATAAGTTTTTCATATATTTTGAGAATAAACACGTAAAGGAGTGTGTAAGGACTTTTTTAACAGTCTTTTTCTTGTAGCCTTTGAATATTTCTTCTAAAGGTGGTTTATCACCAAAGAAAGAAAAGAAAAACATGTTTTTTGTATAGGCTATATAACAGTATAAAAGAATGTGATGTGTAATAATATAAAATCCATATTGGAGAAGCATTTCTATCAAATTGTTTACTTTTAAAGGAGAAAACAACCTCGTATCCTTAATTAAAGGAGGCATACTACACAATACAATAACCTAAACGTAAATTAAGGATGAGAATGATAATTTAAATATTGATAAATTTAATCATCACCTAAGATTAAAAGGGATAGATTTAGGCCTAAAAAAGGAGTTAGACGTTTCAAATGGGGGCATAAGAAGTAGCCTAGAGAGTGAGATGGCATGGGTAGGAATTTTGTAACATAAAGATTAAAATATCCTCCTTTTAAGATAGAAACAATCTCTAAGCTTTTCTGGAGTGGCAGAAAAAGAAGTAATTGATCTTAGCTTATGGCATATAGATCATCATTCTTTGAAACATTAGATCTTACCTTTCTATTACGTCCTAGCTGATTCCTTACCAACCCTATGCAATCTAATACTCTTTTTCTACTCCCATTATGTCCCCACCCTAGAATCTTGGAGACTTAGATCAATCTACCACTATACCCTATAAACCTTGATACTCGATTCAACCTACCCAATTACTACCGAAGTTGATGGTAACTTAATATAGTCTTTTTCACCTTTTTGCTTAAAGAATCATCCCATTGTTGCCCTAGAAATTTAGATTTTAAAAGAGGTTGCAAAATGCTAGACTTCAGTTCTAATAGGTCTTTATAGGCAAACGCCTTCCTTTCCCTCTAGTTAATAGTTAAGCTACCAAGTTGTGGAAATGTATGGGAATGTCAAAAGTCCTACTCTCCAAGGATAATCTAGTTATATTTAGGTTCTATTCAAAGATAAGTGCCAAAAGTGTCTTAAAAGTTAGACCATCGCATATTTCAAAACCTCCCTTTGTTCCTTCAGCTAAGGAGACATAGGATTTTTTTGGAAAATGTAAAGTAGGAGAGCATCCCAATATGGATTTGTAGGAAAATCCCGGTGAGTGCATCATATACACGCTGTGTGGAAAACAAAAAAATTGTTCTGGAACTTTCCCGAAGTCCAGGATTTGTGTCCTTATACAAGGAAATCCCATTAAACCTAACTGAAAATTCCCAATTCACATACATGTTCATAACATATATATATAGAAATTCATGACTTTTACATAAATCAACCATTCATATAATAACCATGTACCTTATGTGTAGTCTCCTTCGTTCTTCAATCTTCTACTCGTTGGGTTGTCGCAAACCACAATGACCAAAATAGATCGTCTCCAACGGTATCCACGTAGAGATTGGAGAAACTAACTGAATCAAACTCTTTGACTCAGAAATGTCTAGAACAAAGACAAGAGTGCTAGTTCTCTTTTTTATTCTATAGAGAGAAAAACGTGAAGGAGAAAGAAGAGAGAAGAAGATGATAAAGCTTATGAGAATCTTGAAAGATAATGAGAATAATGTGAGAATCGTGAAGAAGGCTTACTTAACAATTTTTCACGATTCTCATCATCTTACTAGCCTTTTTGCTTTTGTCTTTTATTGTCTTTTTGTATTTTTTCATTTAAATAAAATAAATGCAACTTTAAAGAAGCCTCTCTTCCTTTTCCACGTTACACATATCTTTATATATATATATTTTGAGGTGGTTCCAGTCACACTGGGATCGATCCTACCGGGTCCCCAGTGTGGAAAAACACTGGAGACCTGTTTCAACAATATCGATGTCAAGATCTCATTGGGACATATCCTGAGAGATCCATTTGATTCTATTTTGCTTCATATAATGGATCTTTATCCAAAACAATTTAATAAATCCTCCGAGTCACTCTTATGTGTGTGACCCACTGGGTTCCTAATTATGTTGGCCACTTAGATTAACACTTAATTCAAACAAGTCATAAGTAGTGTCTAGCAACACATCATGACCCCCAATTGACTGAAAAGGAAGTGGTTTGATGAACAAACCCGTGCTCGTCATGAACCATCTCACGAACCCTCCCATAGACAATTACTGTGCCATTCGTCCTTTCACCATACTATACCCCACTTGGTTATGAGTATAGACTAAGTTTCAATTCTCACTAAACTAATTATGTCAAATCTAGTTCAAGTGATATCAATTCTCATCCTGAGACTCATTACTCTATATCTCAATGAAGACATTCTTCATGAAACATGTACTCCAACTAGAGATTTCCATATAATGACCCCAACAAGAGGCCGTAAGTATCATCTTCTGCTATAAAAAAGTGGTGAATCCTTTATTGGCTACTCAATTACCTTCGAATACCTTAAGCTGTACCTAATCACCACCCTATGAGCAACCTCTACAAAGCAACAAGGAATGGAGTCAAAGTACAGAATCAGTATCTAAGATATCCTTGAGTACCTCAAGTCTAAGGATACTTGCACCATTGCTATGATGAGATTATCACTGACAATTAAATAGAACATCCATGTGATGATCTCATGGCAGGTCATCCAATGAACTTACTACCGCTAGTAAGCATCCACATGTCAACTCTAA
>JANPWT010517250.1:0-12241 GCA_024678245.1 Erythroxylum densum | reverse complement strand
AAGCAAAAACAAAATGAGACAAAAGCAAAGTGAGACGGAAGCAAAAACAAAGTGAGATAGAAGCAAAAACAAAGTGAGACGGAAGCAAAAGCAAAATAAGATGGAAGGAAAATGAGACGGAAGCTAAAGCAAAATGAGATGGAAGGAAAAAAATGAGACAAAGCGAAGCTGAAAAGAAGAAGAAGAAAATGAGACGAAGCGAAGCCGAAAAGAAGACGAAGAAAATAAGACGAATAAGCAAATCAGTTCGAGTTAGTTACAGAACTCAACTTAATAATCGTTTCTTTAAAGATCAAAAATCAAGAAGAAAGAAGCAGTTATCAAGAAGTAGTTGAAGACAAAGACTATAAATATGAGTCGAAGTCGAAGACTGAAAAAGTTAGCAATTTGTGTTAGTGATATTCAAAAGCTAAATACTGTATTGTGTGAAAACACGAGAGCTATATTTTCTATAACAAAGCTCACAATATCTTTTATGTAAGAAAGAAGAATAGCTGAGAGCCTAAAGAGGCTAAGTGAGAAAAAGAATACTTGCTGCAAGAGACATGAAGAGGCTCAGTGAAAAGAATACTTATACTTTTGTGAAGTATAGTGAAATCTCATAAGGAAGTTTGAGGACTAGACGTAGCCCACAGTTTGGGGTCAACCAGTATAAAATTGATGTGTTGACTCTCACTCTTATCTCTTAACTCTTGTCACTATTGTTGATATAAATACTTCATATTATTGTTTGTAAATTGTTTTGAGAAAGCAATTTTTAAAAAAGGGTATTGTATTAAAAATCCGATTACACAATTCAACGCCCCCTTCTTGTGCACTTTGTATATCATATACTAACGTGTGATTCACTTCACATATTATTAGGAATAAGGGAAAAATGGGCTGCTGAGATCAAATCCAAAGACCAAGTTAGTTTAGGAAAAATAAGTGAGCAAGTCTACACGTAATGATTGTGTGAGAGAGAGCTGCAGGTTGCTTGTATAAGGAAATTTTCTACTATCAGTCCATCCACCCCGCGTCCTTGGCCTCAAGGACAAAAGTCAGGTAGGCTTTTGAAAATTGTCTGAGATTCTCCCATATTGTGTCTGCTTCCAAGGCGCTAATCCACTTTACAAGAACTTCAGTAACTAGCCTATACCGCCCCTTCTGGATGACTCACTTTTCTAAAATCTTACCAGGGGTTGGTAAAATTATGGAATCATCAGTGACAGCAGGTAAAGTGGAAGTCGGAGAGGCCTATAACCTAGATGTTTTCTCAAGAGGCTGCCATGGAAAATATTACGTATTTTGGCATCTTTAAGTAGGCGGAGACAGTAATCCACAGAACCTATCTTCTCTAGTATTTCAAAGGGCCCATAGAAGCGAGGCGAGAGCTTAAAAGAGCTACGAAAGGCGATAGAAGTCTGTCTGTAGGGTTACAATTTCAAGTAAACAAAATCACTTACTTGGAAGTCCAACTTTCTTTTGTGTTTATTAGCTGGAAACTTCATTTGCTCTTATGGTCCTTGCAAGTTTCTCTTCAAATCACGAAGGATGAAGGTGCAATTATTGAGATATGTGTCCACTGTAGCCACTCGTTTCGTACTCGGAACATATTGAATTATTGTAGGCGGTGGTCTTCCATACACTACCTTGAAGGGAGAGATTTTTGTAGCTAAATGTTCCCTCATATTATAACTTAATTCAATCCAAGGCAGCCATTCACTCCATTTTTGAGGTTGTTCTGCAGTGAAACATCACAAATATTGCTCCAAAATTCTGTTAAGAACTTCTGTTTGTCCATCAGTTTGTTGATGATAACTAGAGCTCATCTTGAGCCACAATTTAAATAACTGATACCAGAATAAACTCATAGAAACCTTTTCACGATCACTGATGATGGACCGTGGAACCCCATGGAATTTAACTAAATGATTAATGAATTTTGCAACAACTGTTGTAGCAGTATAGGGATGACACGGAGGAATGAGATGGAAATACTTGGAGAGGCGATCAACAACTACCAATATGACCATGTAACCATGGGAAAGAGGTAGACCTTTTATGAAATCCATTTGATATATCTGTCCAAAATGTTTCCGGAATTGTTAGAGGTTGCATGAGTCCTGCAGGCTTCAAAGTCTCATATTTATTTTATTGACAGATGACACAAGTCTTGATAAACTCTTCCACCATTCGATTAAGCCCTGGCCACTGAAAATTTTGGTGTATTTTTTTAGAGTCTTGTCATAACTGAAATGCCCCTCATTGGTGAAGAATGACAGTCTTTCAGAATCGCAAGAATTAGAGAGCTATGAGGACTTAAAAAGATTTTTCTTTTGTAAAAATAAACACCATCCTTTACCTGAAAATCATACCTAGTAGGCTACTATCCGAAAATATTTTCATAAAAAGAATCCTTTTTTACTTCTGCTTGTAACTTCTTCCCCCAATCAACTACAGATATGGATATTGCGATCATTTGGAATTCTCCCAAATGTGATAAGGCATCAGGACCTTGATTTTCACGTCCACTCCGATATTCTATTTTATAATCATATCCTATGAGTTTCGGTAACCACCTCGCTTGAGCAGGAGTTGTGATTCGTTGCTCTAAAAGGAATTTAAGACTTCTTTTATCCGTTTTGACAGTCAAGGGACGGCCAAGAAGGTAAGGTTGTCACTTTCGAATTACCTTCACTATTGCCAACATCTCCTTCTCATATATGGAGAAATTCAATGCTACTCCCTTCAATGCTTCATTATAATAGGCTATTGCTCTCTGATTATATGACAAAATCGCTCCAATCCCTGTACCACATGCGTCACTTTCAACGAAAAACTCTTGGGTGAAGTATAGTAAAGCTAGTATAGGAGGGGATGACAGTGCCTCCTTGAGCTTTTCAAATGCCTCTGCTGCTTCTGAATTCTAAGAGAACCCATTTTTAGTCAGTAAATGAGTGAGAAGGGTAACTATACCTCCAAAATTTTGGATGAATTTTCTATAATAGTTGGTAAGTCCAAGAAAGCCCCGCACACCCTTTTGATTGATGGGTTGTGGCCATTCCTTGACTGCTACTATTTTCTTAGGATCAACCGCTACTCCCTGCTTTGAGATCAAGTGCCCCAAGTATTCCACCTTCGTGACTACGAACTGGCATTTTGTCAACTTGGCAAATAACTGGTGAGTAGTGAGAGTTTGTAGAACAGTTTCCAGGTGACTTACATGCTCCTTCCAGCTCCTACTATACACAAGAAAGTCATAAAAAAAATAAGGATAAACTTTCTTAAATATGGGCGAAAAATCTCGTTCATCAGAGCTTAAAAAGTGGCAGGAGCGTTTGTGAGTCCAAAAGGCATTACTACGAATTCATAGTGTCCTTCATGCATTTTGAAGGTCGTCTTGTGTATATCTTCTTCTTTGACACGGATTTGATGGTAGCCTGATCGCAAATCTAGCTTAGAATAAATTTTAGTACCATGCAATTCATCCAAAAGTTTGTCAATGACAAGAATCAAAAATTTGTCCTTCACCGTAATATCATTCAAGTCCCTATAATCAATACAAAATCTCCAACTTCAAATCTCTTGGACCATTTTTTAAATCTCAGTTTTTTGATAAAAAGGATAATGATACGGTCTTATTGATATTGGTTTGCTGTCAGGTTAAACTGAAATATGATGATCTTGTGCATGATGTGGTAGAAGAGTTGTGGGCTGTGCAAATACACGACTGTATTTTGTGAGAAGTTGTTGTATCTCAGGATGAGATTCGGCTATAGAGGCAGCTTTTGTGGCTTCAACCTGCAAAAAAAATGTAAGGTCGTGTACCATATGGAGCTCCTTCCTTTGCAATGGCTCTAGTTCTCCCCTTCGGATGCCATAAAAAGTGTGAGATTGGTCCCCTTTTTTAATTGTCATGGTGAGAGTGGCATAGTCGGTCTTTATAGGTCCAAGAGTCGCCAACCATTGAACTCCTAAAACAATCGGGTATGCTGCAACTGGAAGAATATAAAAATTTGTTGTGGTGTGATATCCTTGGAATTTACCATACCACCTGTGCTACTACAAGGCAATGCCCTCAAGATGAAAGGAGGCAAGGCCAACCTGTTGATCAATTGCAATACCTCTGAACTTGAAATAGTGCTCTGTCTTGTATACCCAACCTTGTGAATCCGTACCATCAAACTTCGAGAAATGGAGCTTGAGTTTTTGTTGGTTGTTAGCATAAGACATGTTCCCTAGTGAGAGGTATTTTCAGGGGACCTTTGCCTAAAGAGGTTCTCATTTTCTTCACAAGTGTGGTGAGAATTATGTTGAGATAACTCAATATTTTGGACTTTGGAAAGCAATGTTTGCATAGTGGAGTGAATTTGATCAAACATGGATTCATGGCGACCAAGTGCTTCTTGTACCTCATTACGAAACTCGACGTTAGTTTGTTGTCGAGTTCCCATCGGAGCCAACCTGGCTCTGATACCAATGATAATAAGAATTTAAGACAACTGTAGTAGAAAGGAAGAAGACAGGAGAAAATAATTTTGATAATACCCAATGATCTTTATTCATGCTCTAAGAGCCTTTAAATACAAAAGTTTGTCCTGAATAAGTGGAATTCTCACAACTAAAAAAAATAACGTTGGTGGATTTCCCACCTACAATTAGAAATCAAAAGCAATAGAAAATCAAGTCATTACTTCTACAAAGCTGCTACACGTTGAGGAAGTAAGCCACTGTCCATGATCTTCCGCATATTATTAGGAACAAGGAAAAAATGGGCTGCTGAGATCAAGTCCAAAGACCAAGTCAGTTTAAGAAAAATAAACAAACAAGTCCTGCACGTAATGATTGTGTGAGAGAGAGCTGCAGGTTGCTTGTACAAGGAGATCTTTTGCTATCACATTCGATAGAGAATAAAGAAATTAGAGTAAGAAACGTTGAGAGGTACTCCCTCCTATCTAAAATATGAGTTGTTTTAGAGGAATTTTAATTATTCAAAATAAATGTCGTTCACGATTTTTCATGCATGTTTATAATTTTATTTCTAAAATTACCCTTTAATTTCTCTCACATCTTAATTATACAGATTACATTTTCAAGACAATTCAACATGTAATTAATAAGGGTATATCAAACATTTCACTAACTTTCTTAATAAGTATGCATTTCTCTAAAACAACACTTATTTTAGATAGGAGTGAGTAACTAAAAAAAATAAAACCTAGTTGGGTTTCTTTTAAGAGCATTTGGTAAATTACATAATACTTGCTAGACAACGCAACGAAGGAAAGACACGAATGGATCACGGTTTTATCGCATTTATCGCATATATTATAACAACTCCGCTAAATAATATGCAACTTGTCCGGATTGATTCTGTTGTTGTTTTTTAATTGTCGACTTGTCGGGAGATATTTGTTTGTGTTTCTTTTTTTCAGAAAAAAATATACTACAGTAGTCCTTAGCATAGTAGCGTGGAACAAAATTCAGTTGGATAATTCATTCATCTAATAGAAAATTAGATGCTTGTCCTCTTAAGTCAAATTGAGGTTGGTTTCTGATGAACTCTAAGCTAAGCCAGTCCTTGTGCACGTGTTTAGACTTTAGAGGGAGGGAGTGTAAACTTTAGATTATATTCAGTTGGAAATAAAAGAAAGAACTAATTAATGTAGAAAGAGAAGCCCTTTGAATATAGGTAACTACGTCTGATCTCTTGTATAGACGCAAATAATAGTACGTTTACCAGACATTCTCATCTTGTAGTTTATGGAGTGGCAAGTGGGGATTCAATTCCCCTATTCTTTGTCATTAAAATCTCTCGTGTTATGCCTAATCCTAAGTTGACGTTATGCTGATTCCATGAATGAGCTTATAATAGAGGATGAACAACTATATGTTTCAAGTTTTCTCTCGGCAGAGCTCTAAAATAATTTGTCTCCGATGCTAATCAAGTTAAAAGAGTACTAGGTTCCCACTATAACAAATTGGAATTAGGTGACAATAATGCAAGGCTAGAAATAATACTAAGAAAAAAAGAGATGAATGAAGCGACAAGCAAAGGGAAGTACTTTAATAAAAACTAATTAATGTCGACGTATACACTTGCATGAATTAGGACACAGATGCAGAATGGCCACTGCGAAAAGAGAGACAACAAAAAACCTTCATACATGAGTTTACCTTTTATGGGCACCAAAAAATGTTCCTTTTGACTGTAACTCATCAAAATCTCAATGGAAGTGCTAAATGGTTCATAGAATCAAGAACTGGACCACACATTAAAAAGCAGTAAGCAAATCTTTCCGAGCAGACAGAATCTTTTATTAACGCGGCACCGACCTATTTATGTTTCCTCACTTGGATAAGGTAAGAGGAGGAAAATTTTGCACATGCTGTGGCTGTGGATTCCAGTGTTAGGTATATAGCAGTAACAAGCCATGGAAAGTGCTGAAAGCCACATGAAAAGAAGAAATAGATGCAGCAAGTCAAGTGTGAACGGAAGCACTGATGAAACGAATCAAGTGATAAAATTAACATATTGCATTATATTCCAATTATAAAGAAGAAACGCACGTCTAAGTTATCTATACATATTTTAAACAGTTCTTCTAGTTATGCACTTTAATTAGCATCAATTTAGGAGAGAAAACAGCGGACAATATGATTCCACAATTTAGACAGCAGGAGTGGCGATCGATCGATGCTAAAGCCATAGTCTTTCCTTTATGCTCACTAGCTAGCTAGTTATCTGAACAATCATCTACTATTCATCACAATCGTCACCGATGCCACTCTTATCATCTCAACCATCATATGGTTAGCTGCAGAGACGTAAAGTCTTGATATCGTATTTTCTTTCCCCAAGTACAGAACTTAACATTAATCCTCCTACTCTGAAGGACAAATCCATGAATCCACTGTACCTTCACCTCTTGAAGAAACGTTTTCCAAGCCTTTGTCACGGTCACGGCGGAAGTCAGATGAGGGAGCCGAGTAGTTGAATTTACAGTTATTGGCTCTGAGGGAGTTGCTATGATTATTACCCTCCAAAAGCCTCAGTTGATCTTGACTCCCTTGATCAGATCCCAACCCATCTTTCCAGCTATTATTATGATCTCTTGGTCGCCTTCCTTCTGTTATAGCATGATGACCTGATAATCCTCCAAGTTCTGCATTAACTTGTGTTACATGGCCTTGGCTCAAGCCCAGTTCTTCAGCTGATAAAGTTGCTGAATTATTGACGTTAAGAGAAGGCTGAAGAGATTGAGTCGGTAGAAGAGACTGGTATGGGAACATTTGGTTTTGTATGCTCATCATAAGGTTTTGCGGCTGCTTGGAAAGGCCCCCTAGTTCCGAAGGTAGTTGGTAGTTAATACAATTGGAATTTGAAGAAGTGCTTGTGGTGGCTGCAATGTTTGCGGCAACGGTCGTGTTAATCTTGGGAATAGGACTACCAGTATTAGCGGCATTAACCATATCATTAGTAAAAAATGATGACGAAGAAGACGGTACTAGTTGGGATTGTTGATGAACCTTTTGCAATGAGGGGCGTAGACGGTAAAACGACTCCATTGTTTCCGGATGATGACCAGACCTCAAACCCGAACCAGTGCCAAAAAGATCAAACCTTCGAGAGTAAGGAGAGCCAGAAAATGGTGGTTCTGGTATCCCTGTGAATTCCTGCACCATTGCTCGGAAATTGGAAGTGTCTGTGTTGAGAACCGTAGTCGGCGCTCTTCTCGATGCCCTTGTCCGCTTCTTGGGGTTTCGAGCTACAACATGGGTGTGATCTGAAGTTTGAGAAGATCCTGCTCCCTTATTATCATGTACCGATCGCAATTGCATAGATGAAAGTGGAGTTTGGTTTGATCCTTCAGCTGTGCCCAAGATTGGCTGATTCGATGTCAATGATGATGATGAACTTATACCTCGCAGCTTGTTGTTTCCATGGTCGGTGCAAATGGGATCAGATCTTAGGCCAACTGACCCAACCATATCAAGATTTAGCGAAGAAGAATTGGGATTTAGGCTTGGTGAAGAGTGAGAAAAAGCGCCAAAAAGATTTGGAGAAGGATCAAACAGAAGAGAAGGTTGATGTAGGTTTGATAACTGACCAAAGTGACCGCTCGGTCCCAAGTAGGTCGGAAATGAAGACTCCGGTGCTCGAGAGTCATACTCGTCATCACCACCACTTGATGATTGCATACTACCACTATTACCAGAATCCATCTTGGAAAGATAGAAAACAAAGAGAAAGACTGAGATAACAAAAAGATTGTGAAAGTAGAAGAACAAACTAGTTGTCAAGTTGCACACGAGAAAAGCTAAAATCTTTAGCAGTTATTTTGATATCGAAAAGGAAACCCATCAAGTAAAATGAAGGCTGGATTGGAAAAAAAATCTTCTAAACAAACTTTTCACAAAGTTTCCATATCTTTGAAAGCCTGATCTGAAATAGAGGCAATATCTCTTCCTTGTCTTGCACTAACAGCAAAAGTTTCTGCCAAAACTGTGAAGAAAAAGCAAAGAAATAAAATGCAGAGAGATCTTACTAAAGAGAAAAACAGAAGAGAACACAAGAAACACTCAACGTGTTGTAAAAGAATAAAGGGTCTATATGGAACCTATTCTCTTTCTACCTTCTTCCTGGAGATTAGGGTTTCCAGAGAAGTAAAAACTGGAAAAGAGAAATGAAAGATAATATACGCTTATTTATTAAGGTTTTTTACTCCGAAAAATAAAAATAAAACAGAGGAGTAAACTAGCAAAAGAAGATCCTCTAGAGAGTTCAGGGTGGGGTCTCCATCGGAGGAGAGAAAGAGTTGGGGGTGGGTGGCAGCGGGTCAAACTCAATGTGAACGAGAGGGTGACAGAAAGAGAGAGAAACGAAGAGCGTCTCTTGGTGTGGAAATGTGAAAGAGCAAATTGGATGCGAAACTGAGGTCAAATCAAGTAGTGCTCGCCAATAGGCTGCTGAACAAAACAAATACGTAGAGTTCATTATTACCACCGCCACAATCACTATTTTACAAAATTCTCTACGCACTTCGTATATACAAATACCCGAATTGTTTCAAATCCCACGACATTGTATTTCTTTCCAATAAAAAAAGAAGACGTCCTTCAACTTCAGATGTATGGAAGACTTGGCTCTCTTTTTTTCTTGTCATCGTTCTATTTAACTCTCTTCATTCCTGACAAAATGAATAAGATATAGGAAGCATATGAATGTTTTGCTTGACATAAAATGTTGCAAATCAACTCACATCATGTCATAATTTACAGCTATGTAATTTCTTTTCCTGTTCTCATTAGTCATCGCATGCATCTTCAAAATATTTAAAATATAGAATGAAAAGTAGATTCTTAAGGTAATGATACAATTGGGATTGGGAATGAAATTGATGCTTTTAAGCTGCAGGCTATTAGTTAGTTAAATTACTTCATCAATTCTATACAATGAGATGGCTTGTATGATGAATTTGGTTTGGAATTCTTATTGATGATTATTTCATTTAAGCAAAGTAGATGAATTGTTTATGACCTACGAGTGATATATGCAAATCCTCAGCCTTTGACCGAGTCAGAGCCTAGATATAAAATCCAAGTTGTAATTGATTTACATCAGAGAATCTTCTTCGTCTCTCCAAGTTGGTGATGTTTTCTTTTTACCTTTCGCTTTGTTTGGTTCCAGCATGTGAAGTCTGACTTTTATTAGTATTCAAGCATATCCAAAATTATGAAGATACAAAGTCCTGGACTCTAATGTTTCATTCTTCCTATCATCAAAACATACTAATTACTTGTGAGTTTCCTTCTCTAATTATAGAAGAACACCTAATCGAATTAAGTGGTTTTCATATTTTTGGATGGACAAATCTGTCACTGTACACTCCTCATCATACTAAAAGCAATTCAATAATTCAATAATATACTCTCTACTTTATGTAATACTTTCACTGGTTACATGCATAATAATCAATAATATACATAATGAGATTACTAATTGTTTCTCTAATACTAATGGCTGTCGATAGTTACTGAAAAGAAAACAAAATAGAAATATACATAGACCTTTGAGGCAAGCGTCGTTGTCAAAGGCACGCGTTATAATACTTTTAAGCATAGGCGATTGAGTTGTCATCGTCTATGTAACCAAATCTTATACGAATTAGAGATATAGACTGTATATGCGTATGCGTATCATAAAAAATTGTAGAAAAGGGATCTATCCACCTACGTTTTGTCCTTTTTTGGTTTTGTTGAGCTAAATCCTCTTGAATCTACATGTGCTCAGATGTTTAAATTTTCAATGGAAGAACGTACCAGTTAATTTCTTGTTAGGGAGGGCCTGTTTGGTACATGGTTCGTACAAGATACACGTGATTAACTGATTATATCTGAGCAAATGTGACGTTTTGTGTACTGCTCTAACAAATTATCTACTTGTCTTGTCGCGTTCTACCATTTTGTGTTGGAACAGAAGCACTACTTCAATTTGGAAAGGCCTCCTTTTTTGTTTTTGGCTACAGTCAACAAGTGTTCCCCGGCTCAGTAGATAAATGCAGTCCTTTATCTGTCAAAACGGTGGTTCCGTTGATAAGTTCTTTCCATCCGCATGCAAAAAAGGAACTTTCTTTGAGAGGGCTACTTAGTTAAACTTTGCTTTTAGATTTGTCTTCGTGTCTTCCCAGGATGTGTCACTATGTTCTCCCCAAGTGTCCGGTCCCCGGAACCTGAGTTGTTTATCTTGATTAGAAATGTAAGAGAGTAGAAGAAGTAGGAAAGCAGTGGGAAATCTGTACTCTTCCGGATTGTGTCCACGAAGCTGCAATTTTTATCGTGAGGGTTTGAACCATGAGGAATGCCTATTTATTGTGTGAGGCATAAGCATTGCAAAAGTTGATCTTTCTAGGGAAGAGATGACTAGCTCCAATGCACTGAAGCAGTTATAATAGTTGAAAGTTATTCCTTTTCTGGCATTTTATGCTTGCTTTGAGTACAACAGACATGTATGAAAGTTTACGAGCTTTGCTTAAGTTGCTGGGGTAGGACATGGATTTAAGGACAGAGTTTGAGAATGTTTTAGCGGTTGAGCTCTTGAATTTCACGAAATGCTTCTTTTCTGTTTATCGTCTGAAAATAAAGAAAGTGCAAGCTGGTTTAGATTGGTAGCTTAGCTGCAATGCTATGGCTATGTAGCAGAGATGATTACCAATCGAAATACAGTTTGTTGCTTAATCCTCTTCTGCTAGTAGTAATTATCTGGTCCAACTTACGCGCATGGGTTTTTTGTTTTTTTGTTTTTATCATTCTAGTTGATCTAGTATGTGTACAGCGTGAAATTAACCTTCTTGGTTTGCTTGTTATTGGAATTTTAGAGACCCCCTTCGAGATGTGAAGCTGCGTAACAAGGAAGATGGGCCTGACATTCTTGTTTTGCTAGCCAACGGTTCACCCACTTTTTTTTCAGTTGCTTTATATGGCCTCTGAAAAGATTTACACAATTCCCCAAGCTTTGTCTCTCATGTGCATTTCAGATAACGTCTTTCGATAGTGATATTCTTTAAATTGTATTGGTACGAAGTAGTAGATTTTTGCTGCTCAAAATCATTCAATTGAGACTGGGCCATGTACGCATATCAGTATTCTCGTTACGAGTCTGCACTTCCTTTGTTATGTCAGTAGCTCC
Source organism: Erythroxylum densum (assembly GCA_024678245.1). Lineage (NCBI taxonomy): Eukaryota > Viridiplantae > Streptophyta > Magnoliopsida > Malpighiales > Erythroxylaceae > Erythroxylum > Erythroxylum densum. The sequence continues at coordinate 570 of JANPWT010517250.1, read as the reverse complement.
ATAATTAAGAAAAGCAAGAAATAAGAATACCATATGTGAGTGTGCCGTATATATATAAAAAAAAGATTATTAACATATAAGCCTAGAGTCTATAGTAAGCTAACAATTCCTTTAAGATGAAATCTCACTTGAGCATAAAGAAGGATTTGAAATTTGTATGCAACAAGTGACCAGTAACATTATTTCCCTCATAATAAGGCCTATTTAATTTTAATCAGAAGTTCACTCCTCACGAGGGTTGTTTATATATTTCTTCAAATTGTCCAAATAAAAAGGGACTCACATGTAGTTTTTTGGATACCGGTATATACAGAACAGTATGTACCGTACCGAACTAAAATCGATGCGAAATTAGTTGTCAGTTATACCGGATTTAAATATCGGTCAGTATCAGCTGGTATTCAAAATATTGAAAAAATATCGGCCAGTATCGGAAATTTTAAAAATAGAAGGATTTTTTTACAAATTTTTTTAAACTCTTCCTCCCTCACTCTAGCATCTTCTTCCCCTATCTTTTTTTCAAAAATTTTTAATTAGTTATTTTGTTTACTTCAACTTTTATAATTATTG
>JANPWT010515212.1:40000-48051 GCA_024678245.1 Erythroxylum densum | reverse complement strand
CCGAAACTCTTATCATCTTATCAAAAGGAAGATGAGTTCCTCCTCCAGGAAGCCTCTGAACTTTTACCCTTCAAACACCGTATTCTTGCAAACATAGGAAGATTTTTGATATCCCAATAGTTTAGAAAAAAATGAACACTAACCCAATCTCGATTAAAAGCCGAAAGAAATGAAAAATCAATGGCCGCGCAATCAGCGGTAGGCTTGATTGATCGTACTACATAAAAGACTGCTTGCTCGATTGCACTTTCTATATGTAGATGAAAGTGACGACTTGGTCGTTTATCGTCATTATATGATATTTCCTTGTGAAGCTTGACATTTTTGAATCATCGCAAAAATCAGTAATCCAACCCACGGAATCTACTTTTTTGGGCTATTTGAATCTATATGTGTGCGGCCAAGCAAGCTAGCCAATGCGAAGCGTTCTGTGATTTTCTAACATATTTTTAGATAGTCAAGATGATTCACCACCAGATGACTTGCAGCAAGGGATTGGATTTTCCCTCCCAATTATAACAGTGGGCCTCGCCCGTCTACTACTCGACCTTCAGTAACTACAGTTAGCAGGGACTGGGGATCCATCCAATCCAAATCCAATAGCTTACTGACTTGCTTGGGTCATCTAAGAGGTAAGGCTCCCCCGATCGACCCTAACTCTCATTCTAAATCATTCTGGAGCTAAAGGAGTTCCCTAGCCCTTCCAGTTTACATGCTGATCCCTCTATGATGGCATTTTTCTTCCTCTCCGACTTGACGATATTATGATTTCAGAAGCTAGTGATTAGCTGAGGCTGACAGTCTCGTATCCCGGCAAGGGCTAACTCAACTACTTAAGATTGTCGAATCGAATCTACCTTCTATGACCTAGCTTCTGGTATTTGAACCAGTTACGTCGATTGCTGAACCTGACTTGACTTTGACGCGTTGGCTTTGGCTTGTCCTATATCTTAATTAATCGGAAGAGTCAGTGGCTATCCTGCGCTCAAGAGGAAGAACTCAACTCTTTGCAAAGCAAGGGGCATCGCTCTAATTACTGATGTAATAACCTTCCTTTTGAATGCCGCCGGTTGTAACCTTTATAGCGATAGCGAGTCAAAAAAAGATCTTTCGTAGTACACTGATTTTATTGAATTGACTGTAAAAGGTGTGATGGTCTCGCCAATGAATTTCCTCGTTAACAGCAGGATCTCTTCCACACTTCTTGCTGAATACCTTTTCTTGCTTCCAAAAATAGGCAATAGGCCATCCTATCCTAAGGAAGTAGGGGAAGCTAACCCCGCAGTTGCAGTTCCGTGTTCCTATTGGGAAGCGGATGTCACTAGTCCTGGTAGTCTGCCCCCTCTAGTGGTCCTAGCCAGTCTAGTTTCAGCAATGAAGGCCCGCAGCAATCAAGGGAAAGGAGATTCTTCCCCACCAACAGCTGTTCGATAGTCCAATCGTCAGGGTTTCGTCCAATCCTGAGCTCTCAACAGGCCTAGCTAGCTGCCTTAGAAGAAGAAGAAATGAAACCGAGGCTCGCACAGCACTAAGAGTAAGTAAGAGAGCAACTCTCGTTGAAAGAGGGATTAGCTATCCGCAACTATCCGATCATCCACTGTGCAACAAGCAGTTCCAGCTGATCCATCCCTTCTCCCTCACGTCACTTTAGTTCATCCTAGTTCTAAAGAAAATCAAGGTTCTCTTGCTCGCTACTGGCTTGGTACTGGTCTTATGTGAGCCAACCAGTCAGTCTTCCGATCCTATTAGTCAGTCAGTCCTATCAGCGAGTGGGACATAGGGCAATGTCCGGGCATGAAAATCATCTTCTTTCTTGTATGACCTGTACCGACTTGATAGCCCAGGTGAGGCAAGTAAGGAAGCTAACCCAAGCAAGCCAAGCCCTAAATCCGCTTACTGAAATTGGCCGATTTGACTGTCGAACGGAGCCCTATTCCGAAAGGAAGGACTGAGCGGAAAGGACTACCGACGGCATTTGTTTGTAAACTCGCATTTACAACACCTCGGCGAGGAAATGTGAGAAGTGAGACTATTTCGTTGGAAGAAGAGGGAGATCAAAATATGGTACGGAAAAACCCAAATCGAGATGAATGGAAGATGCCTATTGCGGGTCTGGTCCCTGCTTCCTCACATTACATGGACAATTGAGATCGACCTTTCTCATGCAATTGAATGCTCCAAGCGATCAGTCCATGACTTCCTTTGTTGGCTCCTGACGGTGACCAGCTCAATAGAGCACCTTTGGGCGCTGGCTTTTCGAAACCAAGTTAGGGAATCAGTGACCATGAGAAAGCATTCAAAAAAGTGTCATCTCTTACGATAAGCACTGAATTGGATTAGCCCCTGCAGCCTACAAACAAGGCTTTTTCCTTGTGTTACCTAACTAAAGAGCTCCCAAGGCCACCTGATTCGGAGTAGAACACTCCTATTTACACTTCGATTCCACCCACTGATCCAGCTAAGGCCCGCAACCAAAGAGGATAAACTTGCACCGGTAATGCTACCACACAGGTTTTGAGGCGAGTTTCGAAATCTTTGATGAGTGTAGCAGCTTCACAAGTCCCTTCGGCTTGGAGCTGGAGTCATTGATCTGTTTGGCGAGTTTGCCTATTTATATAGGATAAAAGACCTGCTAGTTCTGACTTCGTGTTCTTGACCTACTTGTCTATTAGTCTTGGCGGGTTTTCTCTCGAATCAAAGATCAAGAGGCCAAAATCAAAGAGGAACTGCCACTATGTACTTGAACGAGACTGATAAGCTGTGGTAGCGTAGGCGGCATGCTGATATGGCACGAGGCACTTGCACCATCATGGGAGGATTCCAAAAATAGGTTCGAGGATCCTTCCGAGAGGCAAGAAATGCAACCCCTTGGTAGGGTGAGCGTTCAACAATGTCCTTCACCGTCCCCGGGGCGGAAGGTCAAGTTAGCCTTTGTCGACGCGTGGTCTTCTAATCTCAAACACAAATCGATGATTGAGAATTGAAATAAAGAGAGTGGATCATCCGATTGTTAGCTAGCATTTCTATCATCACCTTTCTCTATCTTTGTCTTTTGGTCCGCGAGGCACCTAGCCCCTCTTAAACTAGGTTTTAAGCAAGCAGGCCTGTCTTTCGGGTTTCCTTGCGGAGTAATGCTAACTTAAACACGAATGGTCCCTCGTAAGGAACTTGTGGATATAGCCGGATCAGTATCCCGCGGACGGACTGACTACCGTTTGCGTTGAGAGCGAAGACCGAACGGATGGAAGAGGCACGTGACTGCTTGACTAAAGCAGTTAGATGAAGGGCGGTGGATGGGATAAGAAAGTAGGCAGTCGGCCAAGCATGGCCAGCCAAAGAAGGGTTCTGTGCTTCGGAAAGCAATAAGCCTTCCAAAGAAGCTTCCTACGGTGTCCCTGGTTCCAGTGTGCTGAACGATCTTTTGAGACTGAGCACGAACCTCCGGCTTCGGACGTGAATGACTTCTCGGTGCGGAGATTAGCTCAATACGATTAACGGAGATGCTATATTGGGCAAATCCGGGTTTCCCTTATTCATTCATCGTCGTCGACAAGTAACGTATTTTCTTATTCCATTTTAGCAACTCCGGCAGTATGGACCTGCTTAGGAAACGTCTACTTGTCGATCTGCATCGGCCTCTTGGACTCCGGAAAGGCAAGCAGCATCCCTTTCTCGATTCAATTCTGTTGGTTAGTTTAGAAGTCAGCCTGAACTGACTTTGAAGTCTTTGCTCAGCCCGAGCATTCCTACCTTGCCTCGAGCGCTAGGTTTTTATTCCTCTTTCGAATCATATTGTTCACCCGACAACCCCTCTGCCAAAGAATAGTAAGCCGGGAGAAAGGAATTCTGTAAAAGTTTCATTCAGCGCCGCGTGTAAAGGGCTTTCTTTCACGCATGAGTTATACCGAGTACTAAGTGAATTATAGACCACTTCCAATTTTCGTTTTCGAGAGGACGTCTAAAATAGCCGTATGTGTGGACACGGCCACGACGAACAAAACCAATGGTAGTAAAAGCAGATGTCTGGTCTCGGTTAAGCCCGACGATTCTCTAGACAAAGAAGAAGATAAGATGTGGGCTGTTGATCTGCTGGTGTACTCGATCAACTGGTCGCTCCTCTGGGTTCTTTCTCTCCAACCAAACGTGTGTCGAGCCCGCCACCGTGCACGCATGGTGCAGAAGTGGGTCCTAAGGAACCCGCAGAAGCAAAGAAGTGGTGGTAGTAAACTGGGTCTCTAAAGGGGGAGTTAAGTTCACTGAAGTTTTGGACTTAGTCACATCCTTTCCTACTATGTTCCAGCATTCTATCAGAAACAGTGGGCTGTGGTTGGACCAGACTTAATAACCCTTGTTAAAAAAGCTTTTGAAACTGGTCAGTTTCCTATTTCCCTAAACCAAACCCTTCTCTCCCTTGTTCCTAAGGTGGAGAGGCCAGAGACTTTAAGACATTTCAGGCCTATTGCTTTATGTAACGTAGCTCTGAAAGTTATCTCCAAGGTGCTGGTCCAACGGATCAAACCATGGATGGATGGACTGATTAGCAAGAACCAGAGTAGCTTCATCACCGGGAGGTTAGGTGTCGACAACATTATATCCATACAGGAGATAGTCCACACTCTTAGACAACGAGGGAGCAAGAAAAGCTTTATGATCATCAAATTGGACATGGAGAAAGCCTAGGACAGGCTCCGGTGGGCCTTTCTACACCAGGTTTTACTCGAATCCAACATCCCAGCTAACATTGTTAACTTGGTTATGAATCTAGTCTCTTCCACCTCCTTCTCTGTACTTTGGAATGGAGACAAGAAACCCGAATTCAGTCCTAGCAGGGGGATCCGCCAAGGGGACCCATTGTCCCCGTATCTATTTGTCTTGTGTGTTGAGAAACTGAGTCGTTTGATAGCGCAGCTAGTGAGTGATGGGAACTGGAAGCCAATCAGAATAGGGACACGAGGCCCTTTAATTTCACACATGTTCTTTGCTGATGACCTCCTGTTCATGGGTGAGGGATCGGAAGCCCAGGATGAGGTTATGCTGGGCTGTTTGCATCAATTCTGTGAAGCGTCAGGGCAGAGAGTTAGCTTCGAGAAATCTCGGGTGTGGCTCTCACCTAACACTCCAAGACAGAAAAAGTGGATCATCTCCTCCAAATTAGGAATGCAACTAACGTCTGACCTGGGGAAATATCTGGGAGTTCCCATGCTACACGGACGAGTCACCAAGGCTATCTATGAAGAGCTCTCTAACAGAGTGCAAGGGCGACTAGCAGGATGGAAAATGAGCCAACTTTCTATGGCCGGCAGGACTGTTTTAGTGCAATCTGCTGCGTCCACTATAGCCACTTATACTATGCAGTCTACGAAATTGCCCACTGGGGTATGTAGGAACATTGACATGGCTAGCAGAAAGTTCATCTGGGGGGAGCTTAATGGGAAAAGGAAACTCCATCTGCTGCCCTGGGACACGTTATGCAAACCCAAAAACTTAGGAGGTCTGGGATTAAGGAAAACGGAGGTGGTAAATGAGGCTATGTTCATGAAGTTGGCTTGGCGCATGCTCCAAGGCTGTGATGGGCTTTGGTATCACATCCTTAAAGCCAAATATTTCAAAAATGGAGATTTTCTAGATTAGTGAGAAATTGTTCCCCTTTTTGGCGAGGTTCCTTTCAGTCGAGTCACGAACAATGTCCAATTTATATCCTCTTACTTACTTTTTTTTTTGAACTCTCAGAACAAGGACTGATTGTTTTTTGCTTTCTGGGTGATTGTGTAATAGAATGGCCCCATGAAATTCCTTTGCTTTCCATCTACTACCCCGTATGCAATCCAAACAGCCTACGTTTTTCCACCTCTCTCTTAGCCTTCAAGCGGTCTAGTCCGTCTAGCTTCGGTATATTTATTCGAGTGTTTTAAGTGTTGATTTACTTTACTCTTTCATTTGTCCCTTAGTTGAGGGCCTTTCCCTTCACGACGTAAAAAAGAAGGATCTTTTGTTCCAGTAAGCCTTTCTAAGCCATCGAAGTCTCTCAGGATATTCAAAGTATGAAAGACTCTATTCATCCAATATAAACCTGAAATGGTTGCACTCGTCTCACTTACTCAATTAGCTTGGCGAATTGCTTTCCTTTAGCCTGAAAGGAAAGTCAGAATATCATATCGAGCTTTCTTCCGGGTGTAGCACCATAGCCCTTCAGTCTAAAACTGATGAATCAAAGCCTATCGTCTCAGCCTTCCCCGTTTTAGGATAATCGCATCAGCCTTTGAGCCAGCTCTTCATTCTCCAGATTTGCTTGTAGAGCTCTTGCATCTCTGTAATCAGCCGATTGATTATCCCTGATCCTTTAGTGATCTAAGGTCCATAAGTAGTCTTTGTTGTAGCTGCTTCCGAAGCAAGGACAATCTACCTTATCTTAAACATATAGGAATCACGTTTTCGCTCCAAAAGTGAGTTCAGATTAAGCCTATCTGCCTGCTCCCTTACTAACCCCTGATTTTGCCCTATAAAACATATTTCCTATAAGGTTAGGTAAGCCATTTCATTTAGGACTACCACCCCACCCGATAGACGATAGAAAAAAAAAACGCTTTAGATGCTTCCGAGATCGAAAGATTGGTTTCCCAGGTTTTCAGATGCTCGACCATAGGGCATTAAGCGTGGAATAAGAGGAACGAGATAGAGAGAACGAGCGAAATAGTGATCGCGTAATAGCTCCATACTTTTTTCGATAGCTAGAGAACTAGAGCAAGGTAGAGCTTAGTACTTGGAACGATAGGGTACGAGGAGTGGAACTGGCCAAGGGGCACGAAAGGTATAAGACTAAGCAAGTCAGTATCTCGACTCTCTTAGCAAGTAATCTCTTTCTTCTTAGCTACAAATATTGAAATGCTTCTTACCAAAGAAGAGACTCTTTTCGCGATTCGCCAACGTCTACGAATGAGACAATCCTTTTTTAGCATTCAAAGCTTCCTCCTTCTTTCGAGCCAGGGAAGTGGAATAGGTATCTAGTAGCAAAACAGATTAAGACTCCCTTGTGAAAAAACTCAATTCAATAAGGCATAAGAAAATCAGACAAAAAGGGAGGAAATAGCAAAGAATCATTGAAGATGATTGCCAATTGACTATTTCGAATCTAATTACATAAGTAGCAAAGTAAGAATGACCAAGGTCTTAGGCTTAGGCCAGGGCGCAAGGAAGCATAGTGCCATTTACGAAATGTGTAATAAAATGAATTGCGAGATGCTTTTCGATAGCATTGGCCAAGTATTCCTGATTAACGGTCAGGCTGAGGGACTTGGCCTAGCATCGGGTTCTGTTCTGAGGAAGAAAGTTGAAGTTCAATCATTCTCTTGAAAGCAGGGAGAGTTAGGACCGAATCCAATCCTTGAGATTCCAATCAAAAAAGAAATTCAACTTCAAAGGGGCAGTAGCAGTCGTAAGGCCGACAAATGCAGTCTACTCACAGTCTATAGCCTGCCTTGCTTTTCATAGACCTAGGATGATTGATGAAGCAACAATCTCCTTATTAATAGAACCTGGAAATCTCCTTATTAGCGGTCTTCCATTAGACCCAGTTCGGTCAGATCAAGCATCACAGGGCTTCTCATCAAAGAGCGCTTTATAGAACCCGGGGAATTTTTTCTTAAAAGGATATGTAAAAAAAAATCGATTCCTGAACACCCGGCAAAGTCCGATCTAAGAATCATTTAGAAGTGAAAGAACTCGATTTCAAGTCGGAGCTAGCCTGGTAAATGATTCATACTCCTTACCTATTAGCATTAAATAGTATCTTTTGTCTACGATTGACGGGTATTTACTCGATGGGACGAAAGAAGGAAAGAGCCTCCTCATAGCACTACTTCTCAGAGATAGAGTTATTGGCTAAGAAAGCAGTCTATAGTGAAGTTTTCAGGGTAAGACGAGTGAAGTTTTCACAAGTAAACTACTTCTCTGCCCTTGCGGTGCAGTCTCCGTACTAGCGACTAAGCTATGGATACGATTTCTGAAGAAAGAGTCATTTTCTTTATCCCCGGGAATACGACTTAAAAAAAAAA
>JANPWT010515212.1:12500-35000 GCA_024678245.1 Erythroxylum densum | reverse complement strand
AGCGCTTTTCAAAAACCATTTGCTTGCAACGCCTTGAGTGGACAGGTAAGACAGTACGCCCACTAGATCCTTCATACTCTTTTTTACAAAAATACACTTAACACTCACCCAATCTGGAAAGTGGAGTAGAATCAATCAACTGGCATACCTTTTGGCATACCTTGAATCTACCCTACGATCCGATCTTTCTTCTCTTATGAATATACGATGATAGCACCAAAGGAGCGGATACTTTGACAAGGCCATCACCGGAAAAAAACTTGCAGCTGATGAAATACCAGCTCTAATGTCAAACCCAACAGCTTTTTCTCTTCCGAAAGACCGTCTACGCGCAAAGAGAAGACCGGTTAATGGAACAGTTACCGAATCAGATAGTCTAACAACGGAAACTCTCACAGAAAAGACTAGCACGGCTAATGGTTGAGCGCTTACTGATTCAATTGCAAACAACGGATATGAACCAATAGCAAGAGCCCCAATGGCTAAAAGACTTGCAGCTACTTCTGTGGCATTTTTCTCTGATTTGAGTGCTACTAACAGTTTGTATTCGAGTCCTCTTTCCCTTATTCTATGTCATTTGCTTACTCAAGCAGCAGTGGATAGGCTTACAAAGGAAAGCAGTAAAGCATCAAAAGAGGATCCCCTGGGGTCTCCGCTAGTGACTACCCGACCTGCTTTCAGTATTGAGTCAGATCTTCCACTAGTTTTGAAATGAATTTCAGATGGAAATTTTTTCGGAAGTGATATTTTTCTTTATATTATATATTAGATGTCATTAGCTTTCCTTATCCTTATCTCAGACTAGGGATATGATTCATGGGACAGCAAGAAATAAATCCCCCGGAAACAGGAAAGATTGGCTTCATTCTATTCCCAAGAGAAAATTCTATAGCAAAGGTGATAAGACGGGATAAGCATCCTACAACGCAACAACAGGAAAGAGCCAAAGAGCTCCAAACCTCCCGCCGGAATTGGAAGAGAGAACAGCTACTTTTCTTTTTATACGATTTAATCAATTCAACTGACTTCCTTCCACCAAAGTGGAATCGTGAGCCAAGAAAATGAAATGAAAAAAAAGAAGCGGCGAACAGGAACCCAATCCATTTCGCTGTTTTCTCTCTTTTTTAGTAGGGGCATGCGGAAAAGAAAAAGGCGTAACTGCTGTTGTCGACTGGGAACGAATGCTTAGCTCTGAGGAAAACCCTGGAGTTTCTGTTACAGAAGACGGTCTTTGGCATAGGTCTTGCGTAGATAAGGAATTGGCCAGTCTCTCTTTCTATTGCAACCGAGGTCTAACTCAATCAAGTTCAAATCTAGTAGGACATAACCCTTAGCTGCTAGCAAGGAATAAGACCTGAGAGTCTAAAAAAAGAGAAAAGTATAGACTGCTAGTCCTTTCTTTCTGTTTTCAAGTTTGAAATAAGAAGCCCGGTGGCGTTTAAGTTTTTTCTCTTGGAGAAGACCAGGGGAGATCACACTCTTGTTCAAACGAGAATGGCCGCCCAAACAAAACAAAGGCGGGAAGCGAAGGTTTGCAGACGCTCGACCAAGAGGAGAGGAACGAACGGGCTTAAGCCGGCTCATGACCCGAGGGCGGGGGTAGGCAACTCTCAATGGTAACTCTGTCTCTATAATCTTGACAATTGGAATGCTTGACTTTGACTCTTTGACTTTTTTAGGAGCCACTTTTTAGCTTAGTTTGCTTTGATCCTCTCTCTACTCTACCTGGGCATGTTTCCATTTTATAGGTGAGTTGGTATGTTATTTAAGGAAGAACTGGGTATTTAGATTCTTTCTTTATAGAATAGAGAAAGGAAAAAGACCGTCGATCTCATTCTCATTAGACTTTCCCTTCTGTCTGTGGTGAGGGTGACCTTGTTCCAAAATGGTTTGGTGTGCCCTTTCCTATGGTGTCTGTTCTGTGCTAGCTAGGCTAAGTCTTGGTGCTTTAGTTTTAGTAAGGCCAGTAGGAGAGGAGAATCCGGATTCAATGGATTTAGGAGTTTACAACCGAAACTAGCTGCCAGAAATGTTAAGCTGGAAACAATCATTCCTCAAGTTGGATGTGAATAGGAAGAACCTCGAGAAAGAGAGTAAGCTGTGACTTCCTGTTTTGGAATTAAGATAATAGGGGCCGGAATAAACGATTAACGTCTTGTCGGCCTACCCCCTGCTATATAAGACGGTGGGTATAGAAAGATTATTGGGTAGAGAAAGATTATAAAAAAGGAAGGGCGGAATCGAAAACCTCCCACGGTAATAAAATAGAGAGGCTTTCGAAGAGTAGCCTTTTTGGCTTGACTTGGACTCTATCTCTCTATTCAATACAATAGAAAGGTGACAGTTCTAGATCCGCCTTTGTTGAAGAAGAGGGTAGCGGTCGGTGTGAACTCCTCTCTCTGGGTTCCCTTGGTTTCTGTGAAAGCGATAGAGATTCAGAGTAGTGAAAAGCGAACTCAAAAGCAAGCTCGCTTGATAGCAGAAACTCAAGAGCTCAAGTTAGATCCGACTAAAGAGTGAATGAGATGAATGGAAGAGAAGGAAATTGCGTGTCTTTCGCAAAGAGAGGAAAGAGAAATGGGGATTCAATTAAGGTAGCGAGATCACTTCCGGGTCGACTAGAAGAGGGACCTTTTCCCTGTTAACAACAGGAGATAAGCGGGATGAGCTAAGCTAAACAGAAAATCGATTCGCTAATGCGAGAGTTCACGGATGACCGATCGATACAGTACGAAAGATTCTCCGGGAAGTTTTTCAAAAAGGAATGAGCGCTCTGCCCTAGCGAAGACGCACGGGAGAGATTCACCAAACTAGGGACATATTCCGGATGACAGCACGACCGATTGCTTTAATGAAAAGACAAGACAGCTCTTTAGTTAGATAGTCCAAGGGTTGTAGAGGTAAGACCAATGGGGGAAAAGCGATGCTCGACTAAAAAACCGGGGATCGATGGAATTGAGCTAGCCCATTAGGTAGAGGTCGTTTAGCTTCTTTGGGACTACGCGGAGTTGGAGAGAGAAGCAGGTAGCTCGCCCGCAAGTCCTAGTTGGTGAATGAGCCTACAAGTGGTAACCGCTCTGTATCCGTCATCTCTTTTGAAGAAGCTGCTGAGCTAGATGCGGCGCTTTCAAAATCCCGTGACTCTCAGTCATCTATCTTCTTTTCACCTGACAATTTTGGATTGTGGGAAGGCTTTCCTTCTTTGTTGACTTCAACTGATACCGGCCGATAGCCCAATCTCTTAGTCTCGGAACTTATTTTCTATCTAGTAGCCACTCCTTGCCCTATTCGGTCAAGCAGCTTCTTTTTCATTTTCAATTCAATAGGAATTAGGTTCAGTTGCCTACATGGCTACTTCTAGCAGTTCCCGGAATAGCCTTTACTGCCAACCAACCTTTCATCTTTCTTTGAGTGGGATTATAATAAAAGAAAAGTGAACTTCTTATTCTATTATCTATTAGTAGTATAGTGGATCAAGAAAGCTCCGCCAAGCCAAAAGGTGCTTTCGCCGGTCACCGCTAGCCGAAGATAGGTCTCTGACAGAAGAAGTCGAGTCAAAGTAAAGTTAGAAAGTGAACGAAGTCAGGATAGACATTCTCGGATATAGAAAGTGTTCAATGCTTTTTAGGAGATCTGGGGAGGAAAGAACATATAAGATAGATCGATCGATCTTAGTCCACCCAAGAGAAAAGGCTAAGGGGAGTGAGTCAAAGCAGTAGGACGTTCTCGGTTCAGTGTGCCAAGTCGCTTTCAAGCATTCCAGCGAGCCTCTTTTTTTTCTTTTAGCCTCTTCGTTCTTTCTTCAGTGGAAGAGAAAGAAAACCCTCAATTACATCGACCCTTGCGTAGGAAGGGGACCGGTGCGCGGACGACCCGGAGATAGAGCTCGGAATCAGTAGAGCAGCAGAAGACCAACCCGCCAGCCTGCTGAACCAAGATGTGATAGGGAGATCATAGAGGTGAGTTAATGTGCTGGTTCTAGCCTCGCCCTTTATTGAATGATTGGACTAGCTCGCAAAAGAAAAGAGAAGTTGGAAGAGAGGTATGCTTGGGAAACTTCCAAGAGCTTCCTTTCCTGGTAGGGTAAGCTCTGTCTTCATGTTCACATCTTTTTATTACTCTTTTATTACGCATCCCTCGAAGTCTAAAAACTATCCAGTGAGACCAGATCAGCCAGAAGCCTTGGTGTACTAACAAAGCATTCCCTCTTCACTTCCCTCTTGTAAAAAGTCTCATTTTACCGTCTTTTTTGGCTTAATCTGCTAACAGAAAGAGAGATAGCAAGAAAGAACCGGGTTCAGAAGCTAAGGAAGATCCGATAACTGGGCTTCTAGAGGCCACTGAAAGGTCTTTTAACCCTCCATCTAAAAGGCCAACTAGCTGCCCGAAAGCCAGGAGAGTGAGTACTTGTCTCCATCCCACCTATACTGAAATTCACTCCGGTAAACCAAGCAAGTCCGTCTACAGCAAGTGAATCACCTACGTAATTTCGAGGATATTTTGCATGTAAGAGCAGACGCAAGGGGCAAGGCAAAAAAAATATCATAACAAAAGAAATCCAAAACTTACGCGGATAACACTCCCGGAACACTTTCTATAAAACCGGCGAAAGGAAAAAGGAAGTAGTCATTGACTTGTTCAGCACAAAACTATGCCCAAGCAAGGGCTATGCTATAAGAACAGAAGGAAAGGCTTGGTTTAGAGAACCTGCCCCCCAGTCGCTTTAGAGAAGACTCCACCAGAAGCTGTAAACTTGACTTCGCTTCACCCAGGGGTTGGATTATCGTATTTAGATCTCTGGACGGATGCCGAAAAAAGTAACCAGTGAAGCTAATCTTCCTATAGGGCGGAAAAGTAGCCAAGCTAATCTCGATTCAAATCTGTCACCCATTGCCATTGGCCGGTCTCAGTTGCTAATCGCTGATCCTATGGATTAAGCATTTGATCTTTATTAGGTAGTCTTTTTTGACAATCCATCTATTTTCTTTATGGGATCGTCATGCAACCATTAAGGGGTAAGGTTGAGCAGTTTAATGACCTTACATATGTGTACCTCTACATATCCAACGTACGTTCGCTCTTCGATTTCCTCTTCTTTCGGGCTCTCCTTTGTGTGGCCAGTTTCAATCATCAGGGTTTATCAAAGAGTTTTTCCACAAAGGTCAGTTCATCGCTCTCAGACTATTGGAAAGATAGATTCATTTAGAACATGGGATAGGTTTTGTGCCCATCCATCACCTTTAGACAGATATAGTTTTCACTGCCATAAATTCTTCACTATCTTGGGTTACTACGTGACTACCAGAGAATGTCTTACTTCGTTCTTAAGGGCTCTATATAGCCTTCTAAGGGAAGGCGTTTTCCGGTGGATAATCCTCCATATTCATCATTAAACGTGACTTTCTCAGTAAGAATCTCGCTATCTGCTGGGATCTAGTCCATGAAAGACCTCTCACTGGCTGTCTTGCCCACAGGATTTCTTAACCTAGTTTGCAGGAACTTGATGTTAAGTAAACTCCAAAGAGAACTTGAAAATAGCCTTAGCAACTCAATTCAACTCTATGGTTAGCAACTGCCATCTAAAGAACTTTTAGAACTCTATTGGTCTAACTTGCCTTTAAGCTGAGCTTCTTCTGCAACTGGCTGATCGGATGGAAATAAAGGGGGAAGGAGATCAGGGTTGTAACCTTTCTGAAAGTCTTCTACCCTAGTCAGTCCTGTACCTATATTCAACCATTTCTTTGTGCATGAGGTCATGGAATAGAGTGACCATGGCCCTTTGGTATGTGGCCCCAGCATTCTTTAATCCGAAAGGCATCACCTTATAGCAAAAGGTTCCCCAAAGGGTGATGAAGCATGTTTTTCTTCTTGTCATCCCAGAATAACTTGATCTGATTATATCCTGAGAATCCGTCCATGATAGAGAACATGTGGTGTCCTGCAGTATTGTCAACTAGCACATCAATATGAGGCAATGGGAAATTATCCTTTGGGCTAGCTCTGTTTAAGTCTCGATAATCCACACACATCCTGACTTTCCCATCCTTCTTGGGGACTGGTACTCTATTAGCTACCCATTCTGGGTAATCGACAACTTCCAAAACTCTCTGCCACCTAACTGTCGTTAGAGGGTATCTGAGACCTTACTCCTTTCACTCGAGTTCTTTACAGACCAACTCAGAGAGGGGCCCCTTAGGGAGCGGGGCTTATCTTAATATCGATCGATCTTTCATAGTTCCCTTAGTCTATTCTTTATATATGCTAATCCAGTCTCTTATGGATCACCTGCTATATCGGAAATTTAGAGGGATGCCTTTGAAATTGTCACTTAATAAAGAAAAGACTTTCGACAGGATATCTTCATTCAGCTTTAAGTGAAAGAAAACACTTTTATCTTTACTTTTACTTACACAATTTTCTTGAATTGACACCTATGTCAGCCGGATATGCATGCTTAGGGAAAAGGCATAGGCAAAAAAGAAAGACTTCACGCTTGAACTACGTGACAGACTAGCGGGATAAAAGTCACATCTATATGGGAATAACCCCTGTTCGTAAACCCTGTTTTCTTAGGCTGTATGAGTCTTCCTTAAACGAGTGAAACGCTCTAAAGATACGGGAGATAGCTATATCTTTTCTATCTTCTTAATAAGAAGCACAGAAGCAGGAAAGCTAGCCCCCGATTCCTTCTTACTTAACTTTAGGCAGTGTCCATACGTTCCGGCGTGGTGCAAGAGAAATAAAGTATTGTTTAACTGTATTCCCTTTCATGAGATCAGTAGTTGGTGGAATTCTTCAAAGTCTTTCCGCGGAGAGCACAAAAGCTGATTAATTAGGAAAGAGCTGCTAAGAGGGTTGACTCGCCCTTAGCCCTCGTCTAAAACCTAGCAAACAGACCGTTGTAAACCAGGTGAACTAGAGCGAACAGGAGAAGCAAGCAAATAGCGGCCTCTCATTCAATCCACCTCTAGCTGTTAAAGGAAGGTATTCCGATCTTTGATCCGCCGCTTCTCTTTACTTAAGCCCTCACCGATCCGATGATCGAGTGCTTTTTTCTCTTGGCTCGAGCTACCACACCAAACTCCGCGAGTGGCTATCGTTCCGGAACATCTTTCACTGGGTCAAGTGGACTCACTCCTTCATCTTCGGAAATGAACCCTACAAGGCTACCGGATTCCCACTTTCTTCTACCTTTCTTTAAGACTTTACTTGAAACTTCTTCTTCCTTCACATCGGGCAAAAAAATCTCTTCAGTGAAGTCCAATCCGAATACTACGTTCCTTAGCTTCCCTAAAAGCTGAAAAAGGGCTTCCGGTTTTGTAGGCTTCTCATTCTCCGATTCCGTCCGTCAACGCGAACTGCTGATCTTATCTTGTCCCATTTCTTTGCACCTGCCTTCAAACAAAGATCTGCAAATCTCGTAGATCAGTAAGGGCTGGGAACAAACCCTATCTTCAAATCAAATCACGTAGAGAGGAGTCCCAGGATCAGGCTAGTATGGCTTGCCTATGGAAATTCAATCTAAAACTAAAAGCATCAAGATCATGAAAACTTTCGTTTCTTGGGCATACTTTTGTATCAAAATGGGACTTGTCTTGTGAGTGAGGACACATCCAAGTCAATAGCTAGAGTTTTGCTGGGTGAACAATTCTTTTGTCCGGATTTCGACTCGGTACGCGTGGCTAAGCCAAAGATCAAGGGCGGGTGGGTAAATCAAACAATCGATCTTTCCCTCACTACCGCCTCCCACGGGTGCTGTCTCAGTCAAGAGATAGGAACGATCTTGCTTTACTAAAGTGAGAGGAAGTTTACCATTGGCAATGTCCATCCAGCAGGAATTGAACCTACAAAAACCGTTGGGTCGCTTTAACCATTCAGCCATGGATGCTTAGAGACTCAGCGAGTGAACTAGGTTTTGGTATTCCTTCTTGAACTTGTACAATCGATGCCAGCCATTAAAAGAGTGAAAAAGCTATATTGACTGCTTCTGAATAATAAGGACTGGTAATTCCAAAATTTTCCAAATTGTTATAAATTTCGGCTAAGACCGTGACATTATTTGGGTCATGCTCTACCATTCGCTCGACCAAATCATAGGTACTCCTTTGTGGGGGGAGTGGAATTCTCTGTTGCATAAATAAAGGATCCAAGAGCTTTGTGGAAATCTGTTCCTTTAGAGTTTCCGCTACGCTCTCTTCTACTCGCTCTTGAAAGTTTTCCTGATTGAGCCCCCGTAACCGAGCGACGCGCCAGGTGGCCAACAACCATACGACTATAGGAATGCCAACATGGATATTTTTTATCAAGTGCAGAAGGGAGTTAAGGATTTGATCTGCCATTTTTTGATAAAATAGGTATGAGAAACAAAAATAATAACCCCTTATTTCTACTTTTTGGCTTGCAATAAAGCTAGGGTCCTGATCGAGAAAATTCCTATCTATCCACCTCTCCAAACACAATATCTTGAGTACCTATGATGGTGACCACATCTGCTGGCATGTGATGTTTGGACATAGAATCGAGTCCTTGTGAATGGGCAGAGCCAGGTGCTCTTATTTTACGACGGTAGGGACGATTGCTTCCATTACTGACCAGAAAGACACCAAATTCTCCTTTAGGTGCTTCAACTGCGGTATAGGTAGAAGAAGCTGGTACGGAAAAACCTTCTGTATAAAGTTCGAAATGGTGAATTGAGGTAGAGTAGACCGATGATCCTATAGGCATTTGGCCAGTTATTGAAACAAAAAAGCTTGCATCTGCTCTCCCTATTATATAACATAAGCGGTCCCATCTCTCTCCAAACCTAACGTGGTAGTTTCCCATCATAGGGCTTTCCATCTATAGATTAAGCCATTACCACGGTCGTTCAGAACTCAGTTGACTGATAGATAAGGCGGAGCGTCCTTGGCTCAGCATTATAGCACATAGGGCTTCGACGCTACTACAGCGCTTCGCTAACTCGAAGTGCCTCGCTATGAGAATGACGCTTCGCTAATGCTCGGCTAAGTCTTGAACCTTCGTGCTGACCGTTCGTTTTCTCAGTAGCAAAAGCGCTTCTCTTTGCCCTTTAAGTAGAAGGACAAGAAAGATATTTTTGGTTTTATTGCTCCACATCTGCGCTCGTCAAGCCAACCTTGCTTTTGGGGAGGTGAAACAGCGGTGGAAGCGGGCATTTCGAAATGAAAGCATCGAAGAGATATACACGGTCACGGTTATCCCGGACTGTGTTCCGGAAAAAGTGGCCTACTTGAAAGAAAGGGGCGGGCAGTCTGGTGTTTCAACCCCACTATACTATTAATAGTTGTGGGGCACTGTGTACTTACAGCCTCTACGATAAGCAAGTGAATGGGGCCGGTGCGTGGCGATTCATCAAGCCATTTCTTGCCTCAACCCCCTAAATAGGAGGAGGGGTACTTTACCAATAGGGGCTAATTGCTTCGCACCTGACTGTGATAGCCCTCTCGATACCTTATTGGAGCTTTGTAACTAGTGGCCGGTTTCCCGTCGCGTCAGCGTTTTCCCAGTTCCCCCGGAGCCCCAACGAGGAAGGTGTTAGTGCTTTTTCATTGGGTCAATAATGCTAATCCCTCTTTTTGTTTTGTGCTACTCCTAGGGCGGGAAAAAGATAAGAAAACGCGAAGCGTTCTCTTGGTTTCCCAACCTGTTGCTTCTAAAGGCTGCCCTCTCTCGGCTAGATGTTGGTCCAGCCTACTACGAGGATCCCGTATCCAGCAACCCAACCTAAAAAAAGGAAATAAAAAGCCTTGTATAGGTTGAAGCTATGAAGCTTACCTTATTTTCATTTTTAGAGAAAGGGGAAAGTTTCAGCTGGTGCGCAGGAGCGCACTTCCGCTTTCCCTTTACTAGTTGGGGGTCCCGTGGTTCCTATGTCGCCGCGTTTCCCGGTCTTTTGATTTGAGTGCTTCGACCCGAAGCGATAGCTAGTTCAGTGGATAAGATGGCTGCGCTCCAGCTCACTCAAGAATGGGACGGCAGTGGTCCGCCGGCAAGCTCGTTCTGATCTTGGACGCAGTACATTGGAATCCTGAAGCACCACCACGAACGCTACCGCGCGTTCGCCTGCGGCGCGGTAAGGCACCACCCTGTTGTGCCAGCAGCCAACTCCGGCGTGTCAGCTTAGTTATCCTCATCAAGCCACTTACTGGATGTCTAGCTTCCCAACTGGTAGACGGTTCCTTTTCCCCCAGATCAATGAAGAAGGGAGAAGTCAATTGATTCTTCCGAAGTTTTTTTTTTCGAAGCGCTACGCCGGGGCGGGGGGACGGGAAAAGAAAAGGCTCCGAAGAAAGAAATGTGGGTTCCCAATGCTTTTCCACGCCCAACGAGATGCGCCAACCTCGGGATGCTTTACTCCTAACCCCACCCCACAAGGTTCCGAGACGGAGCTTAACCTGAGTCTCGGTTAAGAACGGCGATGATCTATGTTTCACACGGCACACGATTCCATGGATAGTTTCATTCGACATCGTGATGGAGGACATAGCTTACGATCATCGGCTTTGATCATGCCACTAGGCATTTTATTAGGACATTGCACAATGATCCGAAGACTTTGTCGCATCTCTTCGATACGGATACAGTAACGATCATAGCGATCCCCTCTGGTACCTACTGGTACGTCAGGATCCAATTGGTCATAAACATCGTAAGGTGCTGCTTTTCGCAAATCCCAGCATACCCCTGGTTGGGATGGGTAGGCCCACCACTTCACTTTCACTTAGGCCCGAAAAAAGAAAGTGGGGGGACCCTGTCGGGTTCCTCCGTCCCCCCCAAAAAAAAAGAACTGTACGTGAGAGTTTCCCTTCATACGGCTCGAATCATTCTCAGATGCCCGGAGAGGCATCCTTTCTTGTTGGGTTGGTTCACGCACGCGCAGCACCAGCCGCAACAGCAGGAAACTATGACCAATAGAGTCAGACACTTAGCTACATCCACACGCAAAAGGAATGTGGTTCTGGTTGAGGCTTGATTTCCCTTATTAGAAAAAGGGGGCGCGGGACGTTCGCGGAGTCCGTGCCTTCCGTACCACCACAAGACTGGTCGTTCTTGGGCGAATCCCGCCCCTAAAATAAGGGATAAGGGAAAGGTGGCCGGGTTCTCTTTCTACACCCCTTTTGATATGATGGGCCCGGCCACCTATTTCATTCGACGCTCGGAGGCAGGGGCCCGCCCGATTCGACCAACTTTTTGATAACAAGAAGGCGAGCGGATCTGCTTTGATCCAGGAAAAAGCCCAGTCAGCCACCAACTCGGTGCAGGTCACGTGACCTACAGCTCGGCCTTCGGTTTTTGAGGCTTCCTCTACCCACATCTCTATGTGCCTGCAGCACTTCCATATGGAAAAAGAGAGGCTTACCATGTTCCATCAATAGCACCTAACCTATGCCGATTTTGGCGGACCGTGCTCCACCCCGGTGAACTCATGCGGTTCCGACGTGCCCAGAGGCCAGAGGCGAAATCCGTTCACGGTCCGTAGGACCAACACCATTCGAAGGTGGGTGGTCCGCCCCGCCTAGAACAGTCATGTTTGACTGGGCTTACACACATTCGCTCGCTTACGCTGTCCCCCCTCAGCTCACCCTAGCCCAGGGCCTTGATTTTGCTCTTCTAACGTAAGCTCCAAGGCTTCACACCAAGTCTTCACTGACATAATATGCATGCTTAAGTAGGGTCAGGCAGAACCGTTGTTGCCTGATGGGAACTTCCCCCATATTGCTATCAATGTCTTCATGTCGCACGACCTCTTAACATTACACCACTGAATCCCCAATCCTTTGCTTGCTGTGCAGTGACAGTACCAATATCTACTAATCGTTGTTTCCAGATACGATTGCCGGTTGACATCTCTTCTAATTCGTCGATACGAGAAGCAAATTGTTGTGTGGAGGAATCAATATCTCGACATAAGCCAAGAGGCAGATCTTGTGCCACTCCACCTGGGCGTATGAAACTGGCATGCATCCTGGCTCCCGAGACTCTTTCATAGAATTCCAACAATTTCTCCCGCTCCTCAAAAGCCCACAGGAACGGAGTTGATGCTCCCACATCCATAGCATGAGTAGTTAAAGCAAGTGAATGATTTGAAATTCGAGTTATTTCACAGAATAACACTCGTATATATTGAGCTCGTAATGGTACCTCGCAATTCAAAAGTCTCTCTACGGCTGAAGAATAAGCGTGTTCTTGGGCCATCGTAGAAACATAGATAGGGTCAACGACGGAACGAAGAACGAAACTTTACGACAGCTTTTTCGTACACGTTCACTTGCATCACATACACAAGTGCTCTCTGAACCGTGCAATAAGGTCACCCATAACACGGCTCTCCCACTTGAGTTACCTTAGCCCCGGGCCATGCTATTCAATGATATTGAAAAAATGACAGCGTAACGTAACAACTAGTATTGAAAGCTGGTCGCCTTTTGAGGGAGTTTCAATAGGATCGATGTAATTGAGCTCGACTAAAAGGAGAGGAGCCCTACTTCCCTCTTTGCGACCTCATCACTTCAATTCAAGCGCAAACCCATTGATTTCTTAGTCACCGGGCCCCGCTTTGGTACTTTGCTTATAGCTTTTTTAGGTTATGCAATAGAAGGGGCTTAGCTCTGGATCCCCCCTGCTTTCAGAAATGAATGGCTCAGAAGGGGGCTGGGTTCTATTTGCGGGCCGGGCGGGGGGTGAAGGCCGTAAGAGAATCTTTCCCTCCCGGTAAGGAAGAGAGGAAAAAGACGCTGTCATCTATCTCGACCAGTTTTCCGAGGCGTTGGAAATCCAGACCGGATCAGAGAATCACTGGCGCTTTCGGCGCCCTTCGTTTCGCCAACAAATCCGTCATCCTTGACGATTTCCCATTCCTTCCCTGCCGAGCCGCCTCTCTTCGCCATTCGCTCCCTCTGCCTTCTCTTTATATAACATACCCAGGCGTCCTCCTTTCTAATCACTAAGAAAAAATCAATACCAATCAAAGCCCTATCATTGTAAAGGTAAAGCTTCGTCTGTTCTTTTTCTAGGGCAGTTTACTCGACTCATTCCCCAGTCTCACGCACTGCTCAAGTAAGTGTAAGTGTGCGACTCCGTATGAGGACCTCCTTCCCTTCTGCTCTGCCCACTCTCCGTTCACACGGTTCTCAAAGCGGAGGAGGAAGGGTGGGCAGCAGGTACCACGAGTCCTCTGTCCCACACATCTATCCAGAAGCAAGTGTAGTTCACCGGTTCCACCGAATGCTCCTATCTCTCGGCAAAGATCGTGTGAGTGTGCAGTTATGCTTCGGATGTTTCGCCATAGAATAGATCGACCCAGTTCCCATTCTTTGTAGGTGCATTCGCTTTATATCTCCGACACACAAGGAAGGACGCGGGGGGAAGGAAGCGAAGCAGCCCTAGCCTCTGTCCGGACGATCATTCCGCTGGCATCTTGCATTCACGCCTCCGTTTGACTGCCGCTCGGGGATGTAGTTGTAGATACGTTAGTCTTAGTGGATCGTTGGCTCCACCTGTTATCTCCTTCTACGACATGCTGTTGTCGTCGCCATATTCCATATGTCACTTAGTCATCTCTGCCTCGCTGCGGGTCAGCACCTCCGAAAGAAACGGAGGACTTCATTCAGTGACTCCGCGATCGCCCTCTGAACGATCAGAATAAGGTAAAGCTTGAAGATAAGTTTTGTACTCTATTAATTTCTCAGTCCCTCTAGTCGGGTGGGCGTCGGCCGGTCTTTCGACCGAATCCCCCTAAAAACCGTACGTGCGGGTCTCCCCGCATGCGGCTCACGCCATTCGAGGTGGCCTGGCCCAGCCCAGCATTCATTCGCAAATCCTGTAGTGAAATTGAGACTGCTCGACCTCGGAAGCTAATTCGCGTATAGGCAGCGCTATCCGTCGTACCGTTGACTCTATCTATTCATTGAATTTACTTTCTTACAGTTCTCTTTGAGGCTCGCTCCCTTCTTTTTCCAAGAATTCATGCGCTTCCCTTTAATTCATAGGGCCTTCTATAATAGGGGAAAAGCCTTCCATTTCCGTCAAATGACCCGGCCTACCCTGGCTCTTCCACCGTCTGGGCTCCCTTTCCTCCCTATGCTCCCCCGGCGCAGGCCTACCACGCTTCGCGCCTGCGGCGTTTGCGTCAGACGGTCTTTGCCAGTAGTGCCATCCTCCCCGCTGGCTGTATGGGCTGCCCCTCGCTGCTGCGTTCTGTTAGGCTATAGATTCAAGGAAAAATGGAGTTGAATGAGACAGCAGGCGGGTTACACGTTCTACTGTGCCGAGATGTGAGGTACAGGCGGTGATGATCACCCCGGGGTATGCGCTAGCACCCTTGACAGGCACTCCAGGACCCGCCAACGCTCATGAAAACCCGGGTCGGTCTTCTATTCATCTGACCGGAGGTGTGGATAACGAGGCCACCTTCACAACCTTCTCCCTTCTGTCCATATTAGTATAGGGCGGTTTGCTTGAGTTGCTCAACCGCCCCTTAGCCCGGTGCTCATGACGCGCTACGGAACCCCCACCTTGCCGGGGGACCAAGCAGGGCATAGCTCGCGGCATAGGAGCCGACTCGGCGTCAGCGGCTTCGTGCCGCACTGGAGTAATCCAATATGTGGTTCCGCACGTTCCACCACTTCTCCGTTCATTTCCAATACTGATCGTGAAACACCATGAGCAGCAGGATGTTGAGGTCCGAAATTCGAAGTGAAATTTTGGATTTGCCTGTTCCTAGTTGTCATGAGAAAAAAAGGCAGAAAGAAGAAAGAGATTATTCCCTAAGAGCTTGTACAGTACTACCAACCAGTACCAGAAATGCATCTCCTTCGCCCGCGTGCGATAGCTCTACCTGGCGTGCCGCCTTGCATGCAAGCGAAGCCCTGCAATAATAAATAGCTCACTGAGCAATGATTGATGTTACCTCAGAAAGCTGAAGGAAGGCAGTGCCCTCGATTGTGATTGTTCCAGAGAGAAGGATCATGGCGCCCCAGAACCGTGACATCCAGCAGTACCTTGCGTTCGAGAGACTGATATGTCAGCCGTTATTCCCATTCCCAGTGAAAGAAAGCGGCAGACAGACTCATTTTTTGGCCGGTATTCTCTAATGAGTGGCTTTAGGAGATTGGGCTTCTCCTTTAGACTCTTTACCCATCCGCGGAGGCTTTCCGCATCTGTCTCCGCGGCACTGGAGTATACTTCAGTCATTTCCGGAAATAGCACGGACAGCCGTCCTTTTCCCCTTTCACTCTCTTCGCGCAATTGCTCACGAATCCAAGTTTGAAGCTCCCTTCGAAGTGCCGTGCGCTCTTCTTGATCGGGAGCGGGGTGGTTCCGCCGGTTCTGGCGCCTTCGGCTGCGGCAGGGCCTCAAGAGACGCGCTCAAAGACTATTGAAACGAATTCAAAAATGGCATTACTGCGTTCCACAATTCTTCCACGACCCCCCACGAATCACGAGATTCAATCATTTAGAAAGGAACTTCGCGTCACCCCACTCTATCTAGCCCAAGGTGATGAAAGAATGAATCTCCAGGCGAGAAAACGATTGGCTTTCAAAAAAAAAAGCAAGATAAATGATTCTGAGTCAGAATGCTATTAAAAAAATGTGACAAGAAGATCGATCCCGTATGGAGCCACCGTAACAGTATGTCAAGCAACCTACCTTCCCGGAAAGTTTTGCATACAAGCACTAAAGTCTCTTAATTACATTACTCCATTTCTACTGCCCAACAGACTTTCCTGTGCAACACCATAGCCGTCTCGAAGGCACCAAAATCTTTATATTCAAGTCCGGAGGGCTCGTTGGTGTGAGCAACTCTCCAGATCTATTTTCAACTGCCATATCAAAACGGTGCGCTTTCTATGCTTATATACATAAGATTTTTGAATCCGAAGATTGGTTGGTGAAGGGAACAAAGACTCCCGCCAGGATAAGTCGAGTGAACGGCACTCCAGTCAGGAAGGTTTTCACCCGGGAAGAGCGGAGCGAAGGGAATTTGTGTCTTTTTTTGACACGCCCAAAGCCGAGTGAGACTGGATGGATCCGGTCGAGCGAGGACTGTACTGTTGCCACTTGAGGAGGAGTGTCTCCGGGACATGGCTACCCTTCTATGATGACCGGGCTAAGCCTGAGGAAGCGCACCATAGCCCAGAAGCTTTTAACCAGATCAAGGGGATGATTGAATTAACAGAATTGGGAGTGCTCTATCTGGCATATCGGTATGAAGTTTCTGTGATCACTTTACAACATTTTTTTTTTTCTGGAGCTAAATGCAGAAAGAAAAGGCAATGGCAATGTAATTGGATCAATAGAATAGGAAGTTTTCGTTTCTCCTGGCTTTCTAATAAATAGAGAAAACTGGCTAATTAAATAGAGATAAAGAAATTGTGGATTGCAATGCAAAAGTTTCAAACAGATAGAGGTCTTTTCTGGCTTTCCGAATCGTCTCAAAAAGGTTCCTCCTGCTGTCGAATCGTATTTGATATATTGAAAAATATCCAAACAAACCGGGATCTCATTCAGGACTTTCTCGCTTGCCCTGTCGATCGTTTTTTTGACATCTTTATACGCTAAAGCCTTTAAAATAAAAGTAAAGGTAAACCGATTATTGCTAAAACGCGCCAAGGTAAACAAACGCTAAAATCAGATCAAGACGAGGAACGTTCGCCTGAGCAAATGATTATCGCTCGCCCCTTCTTGGAACTGAGAACAGAACTGGACTGAAAAGCTTCCTTATTTGAACTATTTGAAAAAGCCTTCAGGATATATCCACTTTATCAAAAAAAGTGTTCCTATACTATTAAGAAAGGTAGGTCGTCCCTTACTCCATTTCTTTCTAAAGTTATAAATGTCGGGGCGGGAAGGAGCAGCAAGACTGATTAGGCGTTCGTGCCCCTCACCCGAGGGTCACTTCACTCTCTTTCAAGACGGTTAAACATTAAAAAGGTAGGAATACATAATCTCTCCCATCGGAGAGAAATTGAATTTAGGTAAGAAGTAAGTAATCTCTTCTAGTTACCTATGATTGTCGGCGTTTGCCGGGGATTTAGACTCTATGAGCTATGCCCTTAGGTAAGCATTCAAATAGCAAGTAATCCCGACTTTCGAATTGCTAAACAACATCGGATGAGGCCTCCTTGAATAAGATAATGGAAGCAAGAACTTCATCCTACTTTTTGTTCTCAAAGGTGGGCGCTTAGGGCGTGAATCTACATCAATTTAGACCGGCCACTGACCTATCGGACGCTTTTCAGACAGAAGTCGTCATTTTTATGTTTAGAGGTCGTTCTGCAAGGTACCGAAGTCATTCGATCGGGGAGAAAGCACACACGATCTATATATAGATGAATAAGACCAGTGGAGTCGGATGGTGCTAGTGTTCTCACTTACGGAAAAAGGGGCTCCCGCATCAGAAAGAAGAGCGGCACCTCAACCAGCCGCAGACGCATTAGCAGTTCGCGTGGAATCAGATTCAACCAAGGTCAAGGAAGACTGAGGTGACCAAATCGAGGACGATGAGCTATTCAATTATTTCGAGGAATTTGACACAGGTGAAGAAAGGACGGGTTTTCATCCCAAAGAATCAGAGCTAAAGGTGAATGAGCCTACGAACGACCTCCGCTTATCCAATTCATTCCCAATTTCGGCAGCAGACTCGAACCGATCGTTTGGAGTGAAGGCCAATATGGGCAAAAGGCTTGAAGTTGTCAACCGCATACCGAGGCTAAGATTTTTCGCGAATTCAAAGCCGGGAACAAGGGAGATAGATTGTTATAAAGGAATTTTTGGATGGATTGACTACCAATGATACAGGTAAAGTAAAGGATTGCTTGACTTTATAAAAGAAAGGGATTCGCGCACTGACTCAAGCAAGGGATTTGCTCCATAGGCCGAAAATCAAGCATTTTTGAGATACTTGTTACAGGAACGAAGTCCTATACTGTCAAGTAGAGTAACGACCAAGAACGCGAAAGAGCTTTATAACAAATTAGAGTAAGGGCACGCTAAGACTTTCCTTTTCTTGCTTTCGATAGAATCCTGAAAGGAAGGAAGAGAGGTTGTTTTTTTCTTTTCCAAAGAGGGGGGCTAGGAATAGAGAAGTTCATCGTTCAGATAGATACGAGATCATATCATGAAATATTGTCAATGCCGAGCATCCAATGTCTTTCGCTTACAGTCCAGCGGAGAACCCAGCGGATAAGGCATATGGCGTGACACACAATGGATCAGTAGTTAGACTATGAACATTTTCAACTTAATCACGGAAAAGGGAAAGCGTCGATATGCAAGAGTTGAGCTCATTGAGTGCCCTTACTTGACTTGAAGAAAGATGCGAATCCCATCTTGATGGGTTCTGTAAAGAACGGTCATGAGATCTTCTTTTTCACATGTGGGTCAGAAAGCCCAGCTTTCATTATAGTTGCAACTGGTACCAAACATTTTCTTTCTGGAAAGTAGTTCTACGAGTGCTTTTTCTACGGACGGAAACCCACCTGGTGAGAGCTTTTGGGCATATGTTCCTATTTCTTTGGAATCGAAACCTGCAAGGGTGGACAGGGTCGGGTAATAAGGGAAGATAAGGTCCTCGTTCGGATAGATTTGAATACCTATGAATACTGAAATTCGATCTTGCCTGAACCCAGCTCCACGGATGAGCCTAAAAACATGATTTAATGGACATGTCAGGCCGCTTCGCTTTTATTGCTTGAGAATGGAAAAAAGTGACCAGGGAAAGTAGCTTCCTGAAGGCTGTTTTCTTTAGGAAGTTTCCTTGAGAAAGGTGCCAAGAGTGAGCCAAAAAGGGGATCATTCATCGATCCAATTAGTGGTCCACCTCTAGGAACATAACATGTGATTAATTGTAAAAAGATTTTTGCACATCGTGATCGTGAGACCATATACATAAAGGAAGAGGCCGGTACCAACTCATTTAGAAGTCTAATTTTTCCCTTCCATGACATGATCAGTTATTTGATTTCAGTTAGCCTTAGCCGGCATTCAATTCCTTTCCAAGTCAGAGCATTTCGTACGCAGAGCTTGAATATCTGCCCGAGTAGGCAACTCTATCTCAATAGTTCTTTTTCGTAAAACTCAGTCAAAAAGCGTATAAGTTCAAGTTTGTCTGATTCTTTTCTAGGATAATCTTTCAACGACTGAGCAACCCAATTTTTAGACATGGCATTTCCGTTCATTTTGGTCATTTTTGTGTTTATTTTCAACAGTAGAGATCAACCTATGGGTTTTCCCTGATAGATATCAGTTGTCGCTACCCTATTGGAATCCTATTGGACTCCCTACTGCTATGAGAGGTCTCTCGTCCGCCCAGGGAATGTCAGTGACATCAGCAGTAGAACGACACAGGTATATTGACTCTAAAGGGTAACAATTATGGTATAGTCCTTTTTCCCATGCTTAACACATGCAAGTCGGACAAGAGAGGGATCAGAATGACTCGACTGAAAGGAGAGGAGCGATTTGAGCAGCACGTCCTAGCCTGGGAAAGAATCTCGTGTCCTTGTTTTCTTCCTTTATTTGAGGCAGAAAGAGGCAATGTATCGCAACTTCGGTGACTTTTCGGGCAAGCATGAGGAATTTTCCCATATGGTGGTCCGATACAAAACCTCGATCCTTTATTAATGAAGGATGAAACCTCCCTTATGTTATGTCATAACCCGCTGCAGGGAGACTTGCAAGCATCTCTTACTTTTTGGTTCCAGGGCAGGCGGGGGACAAAACACTCAAATAGGAGTTAACCAACAAGAACAGGAAGTAGTGTGCGCTACCCGTCTGCTGATGGATAAGCTAAAAGTGAGTTCCGGGCTTCAAGCTCAGGCATATCCTGATCGGGCATCTAGGCCCATCGGAGAGCTATTGACAGCTATCATAGTTGGCTGCTTGCATTCCTCGATTGACAGAAATGGAACCACTAGCATCTGGGAATGAGTTGCCTAAACTAAGTGTAAAAAGTGGCATTCTCTCGCTTTGCTCTTCCTCCCTCCCTGATCGAGACTGGGGTTGAATCTTTGCCCATGTTCCACGTTCCGATATCTGGGACATCCGAGAGTCAAGTCTCACCCCATCGGGCATGACGATTGCTGCCTATGACAGTGAAAAAAGGGCTGATAGCGCCTCATTCAGTTGGACATAAAGTTTGGGCCTAAACTCAAGTAGGGAATTTTTTCTCAAAAAAATGGAAAAAAATACGGGGAAAATGAAAGAATGGCACGATTGAACTCTCACTTAGGAAAGGAAATTGACTTTATACCAAAAATACGGGGTTTTCTAAAAAAAATGGATTTGAATTTTCGTCTAGGAAGGAAAATGCACTTTATACCAAAAATACGGGGTTTTCTAAAAAAAATGGATTTGAATTCTCACTTAGGAAAGGAAATTGACTTTCAACCAAAAATACGGGGAAAATGAAACTTGTTCTTTCTCTTTTTTCCCATGCTTAACACATGCAAGTCGGACGGGAAGTGGAAGTGCGGTGATGCATGCAGCTGAGGCATCCTAACAGACCGGTAGATTTGAACCTTGAGACTATCCGGTATGAACGATGATGCGGGAAATTGTTTAATATAAAAATGTTCGCACGTAGTGACACCCTATTTCTTGGTATTGGTTCGCATTCTCCTACATCCACAGTTCCTGAAGCTCTAGTTCCAAGGTAGGACAATCTAAAGAAGGAAGGTGCATCTCCGACTTTCCCAGCTGCATGAAACCCTAGATAGACAAAGAGACCATTCGAGGGGACTTCCTTGAGAGTCGATATTCCGTGTTGGGTCAATAGAAATATGCTTTACAAGAATTTTTTGGTAGATTGTGCCATTTCTTCAAAGAAAGGGTTCTCCTTCTCCCAAGCTGTTCCATTCTTGATAGGGTATCCCTAGCTGGTAAAGTATTCGATCTCGAAAGTGGCCAGCGATTTGCACGAAAACGGAGGGCAGGATGAAGACTTCCAACTCAACTGACTCCCGAATTCTATCTCTAGAACGGATAAACAATCTTTTTTATATGGGTGCCCGGGCGTTTACATTCAATATTCCACAGATGTAGTCGATTGAAAGCTTCCCGCCCATCAGCAGATCGAGGTAATTTTATATTCATTTCATTTTATAGCAAACCTGCAAGAGAAGGAAGGAACTCTACCAACTAGTATTTAGAAACAAGAAAAAAAAAAAATGTATTGCCTGAAAGAAGGAAAGCGGGGTCAACGAACATCCCGAAAGAGGCGAATGCCGAGGAATGGAAGCAAGAGCATTGGAGATAGCGTGTCAAACCAACTACTTCCTTCTAGTCTCACGTTCCATCTCCTCTCCTTTCAGTCGAGCGGCCTCACTCCTTCTGTACGTGTACGGGAAAGCTCTAGTACGCATTAATGTCGCAAATTTCTTTTTTTTTTTCTTTTTTTTTTCCAGCTGTAACTATAAGAAATAGGCTAGCCAACCATTCAAAAGTCTTATGGTGAGATAAGAGGACTTTTCCTCTTAGATTCGTAGTAGAATTACTCGACCCATGAGCAGAAAAATGTGGCATTAACCGAACCGCGCCTTCCATACTTACCTTACCACCCGCCGCCCTCTCTGCCCGCTAACTTCGGTACCCGGGGCCTCACATGCTGAAGCAAGAAAGCCCCTGTCTTTTATGACATTTCTAAAGCCAACCTGGAATAACAAAAGCCAAAACGACTTCCTTTCTTTCTAGTTCTCCCCGTCAAGCGAAAAGGCACCCATTTCTGAGATTGGATCCTGCTTGCCAGCTTCAGAATAGAATATCGACTCCTGTGGTCAGCTTATGATTCCGCTTTTATAAAACGAAGTTCCCAAGGCTACGCCCCTTTTGTTTTGCAAGGTAGGTAAAAGATCTTGCTTTTCACCCTCCTTCGAGAGGGCTATAGTTTAATCGTTAGATGAATGTCCCGGTATTGACAATCTTTCATAGGCAGAGCTGTCATCTCTATCTGAACAAACAAATCTCCTTTCCTTGCATTGCCCGGTATAAATCGTATGGTATACTCCAGGTGGATATAGCACCATTAATTCATGCATTTAGCAACGTTGGACCACAAATTCGATAGATGAATTGAAACTCTACTGACCACCAATCTGAGATAACTCTCGGTGCTTCTGACCCAGCCCTCCGGCCCAAAAGGGCCGCGTATGTCAGCTCGACCTGTAATTCACTTGTTGGCTCTGCCAGATGATAATTAGGATCATCAGAACAAAACAGCACATCCTGCAAAATTTTCTTGACAAGCTTGACGGAGAATGACGAGCCGGAAAAACTTCGTTATGCTTGGAAAATGCTCTTGTATCGCTGGGTCCTTTCTATAGTAGGGTGAATTGCCTTCCAAAGGCCGGTGCACAAGAATAAGAACCGGATGCCGGGGCCTCGATAGGCTGCTAAGGCTCGGAAGGTCCTCTACAATTGATGATCCGGGGTCAGCACCAAAGATTGCAACCGATGTTGGGGGGCCAGGTGAATCAATCTATCTTC
>JANPWT010515212.1:0-2500 GCA_024678245.1 Erythroxylum densum | reverse complement strand
GCAGCAGTCCCCGGATAAGCCTTAAAAAAAAAAACACACAACGGACCGTACACAAACAAAAGAAACAAGAAAAGGGCCATGATGATGATCCTATGTTCGTTTTCGTCCTGTCCCGATGATGCGCTCCTAGCTCGCGGAGTTACATACCAGAAAAATCAAAATCATCTTTCTATTACTTTGAGAAGAGAATCGTTGCTTTGACCGACGGACTACGTGGGAAATACGAGATTTAGGCAAGCCGCTACATTGAATCCCCTTGCCCTTGAACGATATAAGAACGACTTTGATTCTCTTAGATAGCAGTCGATCGGTTCGCATCTATGGTCAATCAATAGGTCCGCGGATCGATTCTTCTATACGATAAATCTCCCATCTCTTGTTATTTTCCCGATCGTCGAATGCGAGATCGGAAGGCGTAGAAATTTGAATCACGCCGCATCGCAAAAAAGTCTTATCTCGGGCAGCGGTTGTTGTAGTCTCGGGTTTCTTGTAGCTTTGGGGATTGGGACATTACTTTCTTCCTGCAATAACGGCAGAACCATTGATCATCTCCATCTTCGGGTTGGTAGTCAGACTTCGGTAATTTCAGCATATCATTGCCTATATCCTATATAAAGAAAAAGGGCTCGTTTGACTTTGAGCTCTTCTTGATGTCAAAGTGCAAATCCTTTCGATGACCTTCTTTCTTCCCTTTGTCTTTGCTACCTTTAGGAGGTCTCCGACTGATATCTGCAACATTAGCATATGCGCGTCGTTCAATCAGGTTAGGCTCTTCCGCTTTTCCAGTAGCACGTTGAGAGAGTTCATCGAAAGTAGTAGGGCCTCCAGCAATAATCAAGCCCGAGCGCAATTCAATGCGGATTACCGAAATACACATTTCAACCAATTTGGGATAGATTCTGCTAACTTCTTTCGTGGGAGAAAGGCTTGCTAATAAACGGAATCGTTCCATAGCTCAACCGACTCCTCGGGTTTTGACTACGCCGTCAATCTTCCTTCCGTTCCTCAAAGAACGAAATCAGGAGCATAATAACTCAAACAACGTGTCTCAGGACCTAATAGATCCCGCTTTCAGTCTGGAGAACTAGCGGAAAGCGTTCCTTCGGAGCGAGCTAGGGAACTGCTTGATAAGCAGCTTTTTATGTTATGTTGAGCGATCTCAACGCATTGTGTCTTAAATTGTGCTAAATGCTCGAAATGAGCGATATGTTCTTTTGGATCACCAGTCCCGTCCAATGTATCAAACTTCGGAGGGACGTAGTCTCGCAGGAATGCTTTCTTGGCCACGCTGTCATCATATGGCCTCTTCTAGCTCCTATGATCTTCATTTTTAGACTGTGCCGTGGTGGCGATGATCTCCTTAACTGCATCTTTCTACTTTTGATCTGCAACGTCCATCACGGATGAAGAAGAGGTCGGCTATCAAAATCGGTTCTTTATTTGACTTTGTTGAGGTTTCTATAGTCAATGCACAGGCTACGACTTCCGTCGTGCTTTGGAACCGGTGCCCCAACGCTTTGATGGCCTGATGTAGCCTGCGTCAATAAGATCCTTGAGCTGCCTTCTTAGTTCCGATAGTTCGGAATCATTCTATATGGCGAAAATGCTGGCAGGCTACCGGCTCCAGCTCGATCCGGTGGTCTACCGCGCGTCTAGGTGGAAGTGCCTTTGGCAACTGCTCCGGCATGATGTCTGCAAACTCGTTGAACACTTGCTCAACCGATCCGTTGGGCAGTGGATTGCCTGCTCCTCGAGTGAGACTAGTTCCGTAAAAGAAGGAAGGAGGAAGGGCCTCGCTTCAGCTGCAAGGCTGATATGGTTTCTGTCCTTTCTGTGGTGCTAATCATTGGCACCATGCACGGGACCTTACCTTCTCGTCTATGATGCATAACGCATTTCGGGCAGTGGACCGAGCTGTGATCAAGAGCAGAAAGCCCAATCTTACTTTGGATTCCTTTGAAGTAATCTAGGAGAACGGCCATGAAGCAGGTCCTTCCAGACCTCTTTTCTACTTGCAAAGACTGCCTTCGCCATTCCGGCAATGGGCCGTGCCTCCGAGTTCACTTTATTTGGCTCGGGTCTCGTTCGAGCCTTAAAAAAAATGTTCTGACAGTATTCAAATGACTACCTATATTCCCTCAGCAAGTAAAGCGAAGTGATTCAGGAACGGACGGGGAGACGGTAGTGAAGTAGTTCGGGGCAGAACTACTAGATAAAGGCTTTCCAATGATTCTCTGATTTTGCTCCTCACCTGCTGACCAAATGCAGTGAGTTCACTCACGTAGCCCGTATGGATTCCGTCTCTCTCCTCCCTCAACCAGCAGGCAGGGACTGGAGACTGGAGGAACCCCTGCTAACGGAAGAAGAGGCAATACCGACGACCACCCTGCCCCTACCCTGACAGACCCGAAGCGGAGCATGGGATCTGGATCTTGAAGAGCGGATTCCCCGGGCACGGGCAACAAAAGGCGGGTCCTGGTCCTATCTAACTGAATTCCAA
>JANPWT010509803.1:0-12312 GCA_024678245.1 Erythroxylum densum | reverse complement strand
TAAATGAAGGGCAAAATGGACATTGTGCAATCATTAAGGGTATAAAAGGAGAAGATGAAGGGTGGGCTTGAGTTGGAAGAAGCCAAAAACGTGATTGAAGAAAAGAGAGAAGAGAGAAGCACGAAAAAAGAGAAATAAGAGAGTTATGCTAGGTTTTGATTTTTCTTAGTCTTAAAGAGTGATTTTGAAGTTGAGCAAGAAGGGAAAAAGAAAGAGGAAGATTAGAGCTTTCTTTTAATCTAAGAGACTCATTAAGTGGTGAAGATTCAAGGTAAGATGATGTTAAATCTTTTGGATTTTTTTGAAAGGCTTTGGTTCAAAGAGCTTAGAAAGTGCATGGGTTTAAGTATTCTAAGATCAATTTTATACATATGTTTCTTTAGGTTCTTAATTGGAATTCCTATTAATTGGGGATTTGTATCAATGTTTAAGAAAATCAAGAGAGGCAAGAGGAGCAAGAGGAGGGGCACACTTGAGCAAGTTATAAGCAAGGAAATCCAAGGTGGGTTTCACTTTTATATTCAAGTAATAAGCCATTAAAGTCTCTTTCAAGAAATGATAATAAATGATTTTTCTAACTACTTCCAATATGTGCATTTATTACTCTTTAAATATTTGAGAATGTACTGCATATTCTGCATATGAATTTTGTTTGATATATGAAAATGGTTTTTGAAAGGATAGCAAGCTTAAGAAATCAAGTTTCCGAAATGTGCCTTTTGGACAATATGTTTTACAAGTCATGAAATATATGTTATGTGGGTTTGTGGTGGCCCCCTAAGTTAAGTCAAGTGCACTTTGACAATAAGGCTTCTCCCACCTGCCTGCTAGTGGCATGGAGTTCCTTCATGGTCTCCCACAAATTCACAGCTACGCAAGATCATTATGTGAAAATGCGTAGTACGTTCTATTTTGGATCCACTCGAACCATTTTGTTATGCTTATGTGCTCATGATAAATTGAAAAGAATGATGCATACATAATTTGTATAAATGTAAATGTTGAAATGGAAGTGATTTTATAAATGGTTTTGCTTGTTGCCGATTATAAAATTGTTACCCACGGGCTTTAAGCTCACCTCCCATTCTCCTCCCCTATATCCAGGTGATGAGCAATATATTGAGTAGTCCAGGGATAAGGCATCACTCTAATCTTTGTTTATTTTGTATTTGAAGTAAATCTTGTAAACTAAGGCTTTAGTTGGATTTTGAGCAACTCATGATTCATATATCTTTTATATTTTGGGATTGTAAGATATTAATGTATTTTCGGCTTTAAATGCCCATTAAAGCTTTGCAAAACTCTTATCTTTTGATGCAAATGGAATACAATTGCATTTTTGCTCATGACTCTCTCTCAAGTTTGTTCATTGCATTTTCAAGTTTTCATAAGGGAAAAGTTTGTGTTCACACATCAGGGGAAAACTTGGATTAATCTAGGCTGGTTTAGGCAAATGTGCCTTCTAGAAAGTTGTAGGTCTTTCCTTTGTATTTCCAACGATATACAATATAGAATTTTTGGACATCTGGGTCGAAAGTTATTGTCCTTAGAAGGGGAGATGCTTAGGAGTATAAAGTGGTAGCATCTGTAAAAACTTATCGTCTGTGATGAAGTCATATCATCTGTGATGACATCATATCGTCTACAAAATTGTATTGTCTATGATGACGACATTCGTCTTAAGAGTTGCATCATCTTAAGTTGACTTTGCTTCGTCTTAAGTTGATTCCGTTTCGTCTTAAGAGTTGTATCGTCTTAAGTTGACTTTGCTTCGTCTTAAGTTGACCCACTTTGTCTTAAGAGTTACATCGTCTTAAATTGACTTTGCTTCGTCTTAAGTTGACTCTGCTTTGTGTTAAGAATTGCATCATCTTAAGTTGACTTTGTTTCGTCTTAAGTTGACTTTGCTTCGTCTTAAGAGTTGCATCGTCTTAAGTTGACTCTGATTCGTCTGCTTTCTGCTTCATCTGCTTTTTGCGTCATCTGCTTTTTGGATTCGTCTGCTTTCTGCTTCATCTGATTTTTGGCTTCATCTACTTTTTGCCTCGTCTACTTTTTGCTTCATCTGCTTTCTGGCTTTGTCTGCTTTCTGCTTCGTCTGCTTTTTGCTTCATATGCTTTTTGGCTTCATCTGCTTTCTGCTTATATGACTGAAACTTCTCCTTCTGTATACTATCATCTGCTCCATTTTTGACGTTTCAGATGATATAATATGTCTTCAAGTTCTTCATAAAAGTTGTAGATCTTGAAGTCTCCTTTCAAAACATCCTAAGATAATTTAAATCTGATATCCCTAATGACAGCTATGCCAATTGCCCAAAGATAGGTACAATACGACTGAGGTCAAAATTGTGTTTGATTCTTTTAGCCATAACTTTGTTATAGGATCTCCAAATGAGATGATTCTAGTCTCTAAATAAACTAGAGACATAAAGTCGCAAATGTTCTGAACAAGTCAAATTGAAATTCTAGTTGGAGGTTTCCCAAAATCTGTTCAGAAATAGGAGAAATGTGTTGTTTTGATGTTTGTCTTGGTGTGGGCACGCCACTCTTGTGGGATACGCATTCAGATGTCACTTAAGACGTCGGGCTCATGACTCATAAGGGCGAGGTGTACAAAAAAAATGGAGTGTAGCAAACTAGGATGATACATGTATGATCTAATACGTATCATCTTCATTTGTAGGTCTCGATTTCTCCAACTTTATGTTATGCATGTGCTAAACTGTAGTAGAGAAATCCTGTTTTCTCTTACCAAATGCTAAACAACATTTAGAAAACCTTGTTTTCTTTCACCGGATGCTAAACAACATTAAAGAAAACTTTTGTGTTCTCTAACTGAATGCTAAACAACATTAGAGAACCTTTATGGGATTATACCTTATATTCTAAACTATACGTGTCTAACTGACATAAGCTCAAGGACAATCTTTATATATGCCCATTGACCTTTAAAATACTTAAGATCAACACAAATCTTAAGGCTTTCGTATATATTAGGACTATACATAAGAACAGTTATTACTGAGGATAAAAGATGATCATCTATATTAATAAACAACCATAATGTCATAATACATTAAAATATACAAACATTTAAGAATCATATACTATGATCCCTAACTACTACTGTCTAAGGACCTTAACACTCTCATACTGGATACATGTTTACAAATACTAGTGGGTGAAGTCCTTTAGTCAATGGATCAGCTAACATCTCCTCAGTCCTAATATGTTCCCCTTTGATGTCACCTTTTTGAATCAACTCCTTTATGGTCAAGTATTTGACCTATATTGCTTAAACCTTGTGATATTCTTGTTGTTGTTACTCAATAACACTGCAGCAAGATTATCACAATATAACCGAATAGTTCTGGCTATCGAGTCTACCATAGACAACTCAGAAATTAAGTTTTTGAGCCAAATCACTTGTGTAGTAGTTCCATAACAAGCAACAAATTCTACATGCATGGTCAAGGAAGTTATCATTGTTTGCTTGACACTCTTCCACGATACTACACTATCTACCAATATGAAAATATACTCTGAAGTGGATTTACGATCATCCGGACACATAGCAAATCCACTTTGTTTTCCATAGCAAATCCTTTAGGTTGCTTCATATAGACCTTCTCATAGAGGTCAACATTCAGGAAAGCAGTTTTAATGTCCATTCGATGCAACTTCATGTCATAATGAGCTATTATTGATATAATCACTCTAAATGCATTCTTCGAAGATACAGGAGAGAGCGCAATACTGAAGCCAACTACTTCTCTCTGAGTGAATCATCTGGCATCCAAACGTGCCTTGAATCACTCAACTTGACCCTATGTGTCCTTTTTGGTCTTAAATTGCCATTTGTAAGTGACAAGCCTATAATGTTGAGGTAAATCAACAAGCTCTCATACCTTATTATGCCTCATAGATTGCATCTCATCCTTTATTGTTTCCTACCACAAGTTTGTATGAATCCAGAAATGGATTCTGTAAAAGTAATTGGATCTACAATATATCCTATGTTATAGTCTTGCTCACCCAAATAGACTATATAATCTGATGAAATATTAGGTCACTTCTCTCTGGTAGATCTATGTAACTACATAGGTTCTTGTACCTCAGAAACCTCTTCCTAAATAGGTATAGGTCCCTGTGCCTACAAAGGCATGGTACTCAGACCTTCATCCACCGGACTTGGCTGTATGAAAGGTAAATACAAAATAATCATAGTATCTATCCTGCTATCTCCTAGAGGATGTGAATATCCTCCTTCATCATGGACATTATATTGTAGAAACTTAGCCGTCTTTGATTCCACTATTATGGGCCCTCCTTCTCTACAATAAAATATGTAGCCTTTAGAGAGGTCGGGATAACCTCCTAAATATCAACGAGTGGAATGAGATTGCAATTTGCTCTCATAAGGAATATATAATCTTACCTTAGCAGGGCAGCCCCACCCACATATATGTGCAAGGCTTGGCTTCCACCATTTCCAGAATTCAAAAGGGGTCTTAGATACTAACTTACTTGGGACTCTATTCAAGATATACAATGTCATCTTGATGAATTCATCCTAAAGGTATTCAGTGTAGGTTAGTCCTTCTTTGCATTGACCTCATCATGTCCTTTAGGGTACGATTACGCCTTTTGGCCACGCCATTTTGCTCAATACTACCTAGCGTAGTGAACTGAGTCACTATTCCAGCTGATTCCAAATACTTAGCAAACGGACCCTTTTCTTATCCTACAACCCCATGTCTACCATAGTATTCCCCTCTCCCATTAGATCTGACTATCTTTATTGATTTTTTCAACTGGTTCTCAACCTCAATCTTAAAGATCTTGAACTTATCAAGAACTTCAGACTTTTCTTTAAGCAAGAACACATGGCCATAGTGGGAATAATCATCTATAAACATCAGAAAATATCTAACATTGCATAACATGACTGTATAGGGACCACTAATGTCTATATGTATGAGGTCCAATAAACCAGAAGCACGAGTTGTCCCCTTTTTCTTTATCTTGATCAACTTACCTCTACAACAATTGATATATGTTTCCAAATCATTGAAGTCCAAAGTTGGGAGAATGTTATGCTTTATCAATTTACCAACCTTCTCCCTTGAAATATGGCCAAGACGTTTATGTCACAACATATCTATCGAGTAATAAGTTTGGCAACATGAGAAGAGGCATATATTTTGTTAGGAGTAAGACACATTCTATATAGAATAAGACACATTCTATATAAATCGAACTATCAAATATAAAACGATAGCCCTCTTTATCCAAAATTGATACAAAGATCAACTTCTGTCTAAAAGACAGTATATAAAGCATGTCTCGGAAAACTAATACAAGCCTCGTATTGAGGTTCAAGCCTATATCTCCTACAAACAAAACATCCACCACTTTATTGTTGCTGACCATTAGCTTCTCCTCTCCTTAATTAGCCTTCTCTTGGATTTAAACCCCTGCATTGTGGAAACAACATGATTAGAAGCTCCATTATCTAACAACCGGGAACTTGATGTGGTTATAGCTACATTGGATTTATGAATTATATAGGCCGAGGAGTTACCTAACAGTTCCTGCTTAACCATTCATAGCTTATACTTCGGGCAATCGACCTTCTTATGCCGCTTCTTCCTATAGAAGAAGTACCTCATACTCTTTATATCATATGAGCCTTTAGCAATGTTGGATTGTCCAGATTGAATCTATGGAGAGGGTTTGGGTTTCTTACCTTACCCTTAAGTTGTTAGGGCCTACCCTTCACCTTATCTTTGGAAGCTGCATACAGGGATGTATGACAAGAACTCTTAATCTTCTCCTTAGCTGTAGCATTCCAGGAAATCAAGGCATTGACGTCCCAATTCTCATCCTGAGAGATGTAGGATGTTGCTAATATCTCAAACCCTCATGGGAGAGTATTAAGTGCCTGATGCATTATAAGCTTGTCAGGAATATATACATCAAGTGCATTCATCTTACTCTGAATGTGAACGATCCTGATAATGTACTCTCTAACGCCTCCTTCTCCTATATACCTCATGGAGAATAACTCTTTAATCAAGGTGCTCTGCTCCACATGAGAAGACACCTTATGCCTTTGGGAAATGTTATCCATAAACTCCTTCACTATTATCGTATCGGGTAATCTACTGAGTAGATGATCTGGGATCGACCTCTTAATGGTCAAATAGCACATCCTATTTAACCGCTCCCGGATTGCCATAGTTGCTTTATC
This sequence comes from Erythroxylum densum, assembly GCA_024678245.1. NCBI lineage: Eukaryota > Viridiplantae > Streptophyta > Magnoliopsida > Malpighiales > Erythroxylaceae > Erythroxylum > Erythroxylum densum. The sequence continues at coordinate 6,056 of JANPWT010509803.1, read as the reverse complement.
AGCTTCTGAGCTGATATTAGTAAATGGAGAATGCCTCTCTCTATATGCATTGTCATGTTGACATCGTCCATTTCCAGTGCAAACTCAACATCCTTCTTCCACTTATTGAAATTGCAACCATTTAAGGTCTCAATCATGACAACATTGTTGTTTACAGAAAAGGTGACTGTAAGATAGAAAAGACAATGTAAAAATCAGTATAAATGCAGGATAATAGTGATACTTGAAGCATTAAAGTAGTATCTACACAAAGAATTTAGTCACACATATTATGAAATACCTATGGGCTGAACACATAATATATACAATTAGACCTTTACATGAAAGTGATTAGAGTACAAACCATCAACTCTCATGACACTACCATCTGTTGGTGAGTAGATTATTCAAGCAACAACTTTCCTCCATCTAATGCCTTTATGTACATCTCAAAATCTCATATAAAGTCAACATTTATGGGCAGAATAACCAAACATGAGATCAGAGACATCCCCCAACATGCAAGTGGTACAATCCAAATACTGATTTGAAAGGCCACTGTGGTGACAACAATCTTACCAGTACCCAAAAAGACCGCAAACACAAGGAATACAACCTATGTTATCCTCACATTCTATATGGGCATAATGTATGTGAAAATCAGTTATAAATGTAAAAACCAAATGCATAGCCAAATAATCATATACTAGTACTAAAAACATTGTTTTTAAGCTTTATCTGAGACTTTTAATTAAAAAATTCTTAATAAGAGTAACCATCATACTTTCCCGAATACCAAAACTACCACACGAGACACTAAACCTTAAGTGTCTCCCTTATGTGTAATTCAGAGTATGAAAATGCATTCAAAATTAGCTTTAAAAAGGTTTAAAACCTTTTTCCATAATCAAATTACCAACGTAATAAATCCAAAAAATTTGAAAAATCAATTTAAAAATTCCCCTGACCCAAAAACTGACCCAAAAGCACCCGGGGCAATTTTACCAGAATTTTGAAAATTTTTCTTTTTTTTATTTTTGATGCTGACATTAGCAATCGTCACGCTTACAAGTGGCAAGGCGCGATGTGCGTTGCACTAGTGCATAACGAAATGTGCTAGATGCATCTAACATGTGCTTCGCACTCACCCGCCATACACATACGCACTTTCACTGTACGACGCATGCATTGCATGCAACACCATGTGTTTGAATCGTTATCGTCAACATGCTGGGAGAAATGGCGAGCACGTGCAATGCACACACCAGTCGTTCCATGATCGTGGAAGAACAGGCCATATGAGGTGAGTGTAACGCACATGCCCACTATCCCATGACTGTGGCAGAAGGAGCCACGTGAGGCACGTGCGTTGCCTGTGCCACATACATCCATCATCCTATGGAGCCACGTAGGAGGACATGATTGGCACACGCCAACCAAACCACCTTATAGTAGTTACTATAGCACTGTCAGGTGCGTGCACCTGATGGTGCAATCACCCTCTGATGGGGAGGGCAATTTTTAGTGATCTCAGGACCTTTTTTTGCACTTTTTAGCCCGTTTTTCATAGCTACCCTTATGTATACCATTTTTATGTAATTATATATACAAAAAATCTAAAAACGAATCAAAAACTGATAAAAACCACAATGGATGAAAACCAAAAAGCTTTCATTTTTGGTAACCTAATCACATAATCGCTCTGATACCACTTGTATCACGTAGCATAAACCATATTACATGTCCCGGATCGTTCATGAAAGGGTTAAAAATGAAGAAAATGTAGAATACCTAATTTCGGTTCCATCTTGACTTCTGAAGTGGCTTTCATGGCCAAAACAAGCTCAAATCTCCTGAGACCTTCACGGAAAACATTCATCGACACGTGGTTAATGCCTTTCTACAATTTTCTCAATATATAAACGTTCTTAATAAGTCAAAGGATCCATATGCTTACAAATGATATGAGCAATTGTAGGAAACCTTAACCTTTATATATAGCTTTCATATCGAGCTTTCCCATCACAAGTTTGATATAGGCCCAGTCCATACTAATCGAGATCCATTTTCCTTCTAGATTTCAATCCATTGATTTAGATCATTTATTAGGTCACTTTATTAGCTTTATCTAGATCAAATTACGTAACTTAATTGATATGTTATTAAAAAACCAAAAATTACAATTAATAGTTGTCAAACATAATGAGAAAGGAGAAAATTGTCCAACAGTTCTTGATCATCTTGGTGTTGCTCAGAAGTCACTTGCTAAACTTCACCATAAATAACACCAGAAGGTTTTCAACTTTGTTTTGGATCTTATCAAGAGAATCGAATTAAGTTTAGTTAAAGTACCATTAAAAAAAATTTAGAATTATAAACTCAAATTTAACCTACCTACAAAATAGACCTAATTTTAAATCTTCCATATATTATAAAATTGTAATTTTAAATTTAACTCATAAACTCATATGTTATTAAATAACAATGATTTATATCTTAAATATGAAATTACATCAAATATAAATAAGAAACATTTAATCATTTTTCAAACAAAAATAACTATAAAACTTGTAGTAAAATAAATATTTTTTAGAAAATTTGTAATAAAAATTAAATTAGTAAATAAATATAATAGGTAATACTAAATAATAAAATATTTATTTGAATATTAAATAAGTTAGAATTTCTTCAACATATTATTATTTTATGATCTTCATCTTTTACTGTGATAAATACATTAAAAAAGATAAGTAACTAAAAAATTTAAACACTTGCCTAAATAACTTTGTTTTTTCTACTTTCTTTTATAATAATTATATGAATGTCTAATTATTAAATGACAATCGTAAGTTGACTTAAAGTTAAAAAATTTATAAATATAATTATGAGCTAAAAAAGTTTTTTGGAATCCAAACTCAACCTAAGCATTTTTTTAACTTAATTTTTGAACCTAAATCTAGTATATGGACTAACTCTTAAAACTCAAATCCTTTAATTTTTACGTTCTCATTAGATCATCTAGACTGGGTCAATTTATACAGGTCTAATGAACATTCTAATTTTATACCACCATTGAACCGTCTTCTGTGAAGAAAGTACATATTGTTTTTAACCTGAACTTGTCCCTCCTTGAGGCAAATGAGGATGATCCACTTGCTAATTAATAAAAAAAATGAGTGTTTGTGAGTTAATTGATGGTAGATGTTGAAGAATGATTCATAATTTACAATGTCAAGTACCAACATTAGGACATAATATTACTTAGCTATTTTATAATCCTATCTTCATTCATTTTCTCTCTATATCTTATATGATTCCTTTTTTAATTCAATTTTTTATCAATTGATTTTGATTTCATTTTTTTTTTGGTTTGATGTTATACCTATTTAAAGGTTATAAAAATTTGTAGCAAATTCTTTGAAATTTTTATTTTTCTTCATTTTCATTTTTCTATTTTCTATTTAAGTTTTTTTATTCAAGCAAAGTAGGATCAAAGTTAAGTTTTTTTTAATTGAGTGTACACTTTCATGGAAAATAATGTTATTAATGTGAATATTTCTCAACCTACAATTTTTTGTTTCAAATGTGAAATATTATATTATTTTGAGTATCAAGATGAAGATGTTGTTTAAATCTCAAGACTTACAAGATTCGGTTGACCGTGAGTATTCTAATCTTGAAAAAGAGGCTAAATTGAGAGGAAAACAAGAAAGATCTCAAAGCCTTAACTTTTATTAACAAGTGGTAGATAAAATAATTTTTTCAAGAATTGTAGCAATAATCATGACAAAGATGGCATGAAAAACTCTACATAGAACTTTTAAGGTTCTCCGAAGATGATCACTGTTAAAATTCAATCCTTTTATAACAGCTTTGAAACTTTATTTATGAAAAGTGAATGATCTGTTCAAGATTTCTTATCTAGAACATCTACAAATGTCACTTAAATGAGGACTTTTATAGAATAAATTATCAATCAAACAATAGTTACAAAAGTCTTAAGGAGTTTAACTCTAAAGTTTGATGATGTAGATGTTTCTATAGAGGAATATAAAGATTTATCCCCCTTTTCCTTTGATGAACTAACGAGCCTTTTACTAGAACATGAAGTAAATATTGAATATGAAAACAGAGAAAATTAAGGAGAAGGCATTTTATGAAAGGAGAGATATCCAACTGATAAGATACTATGAGAGAAGTTGCAAGTAGAGGAAGTAACTAAAGAAATTATCGCAGAGGAGGCCAAGGAGGAGTTAAGGATCAACTTGGAGAAAGGAAATTCATTCAAAATTATTATTGTGAAACTTTTGGTCATGTGGCAAACTATTAGCAAAAGGAGAATCATATATGGGGAGGAGGAGGAGGAGAAGGAGGAGGAGGAGGAGGAAGGGGAAGAAGAAGAAGAAGAAGAAGAAAGGAGGACCTAGAACATAAGATCAAGTTATTCATGGCTAGACAATAAACCTAGAATTTTCTAGTGATATTTGGTTCTTAGTTAATGGTTACTAAATGTGAAGTTTGAAGGTGACACGTAAATGTAGGTTGAAGGTAAAAGAACTATAAAAATAAAAAATGGTTATAGTATAGTTAAATTTCTCCATAATTTTTGCTTTGCTATAATTTTGACATAAAATTTATCTAATTATTGGACAACTTGTATCTTTCAGGTAATCTATTTAGTTTGATTATGTATGATTAAAGATAAGAATTTAGATCAATTAGTCATTAATATTTGTATGAAATAAAAACAAGCTCTTTACTCTTTAAGTGTCTAGCATAAAACACCATGCTCTTATTATTAAAGAAAATTACAAGTTTGAATTATAAAATCTTATATATAGGCATTTGAATGTTAAAGGACTAAAGTTATCAATTAAAAAAGAAATAGTAATTTATGTGAGGATTATGTTTATAAGAAATAGATTAAAAAACATTTCCAGTATGAAATTTTAAAAAAAGCATCTAAATGTCTTAATCTTATGCATAATTAAAAAAACATTTCCCATATGAAATTTTAAAAAATATAAATGTAGTTGGATAAGTTGGGTTATTCTAATAAATTAAATGAGAACTATTTGAGAACTTTAATAACTTCGAAGCATTCTTAAAAATGCAAAGCAAAAGGTGTATTAAGGTGGTTTAAACAGATATAAGAAGAGAGTTTGTGTCATGTATCTTATTAATTTAATCATTTTTCATATGAAACTTGGTATTCATAAGAAATTGATTATCCTATGCTCATCAAAACAAAATAAATTTATTGAACAAAATATTGTACTATTGTAGAAATGGCTATAAAAATGTCGAGAGTTGAAGGCCTTTCAAGAAGTGGTAAGTGGTTGCTACAACAATCTACTTACATAATTTATCATCAATAAAAGTTGTGTTGAATCAAAAATCCTATGAAGCTTATATGGTAGGAGACCTTTGGTAAGCCACTTAATATTTTTTGTTATATTTCTTATACTTAGGCATATTCTTATATTTTGTCGGAACCCGACTCGGAGACCGGATCCCAACTGCTTATAACATACACTTACTGTGCCATATGCAGCTGTTTCGTGAAAGTGATGAGCGCACGCTATCTAACATCATAATCACAAACTGAATTATTCATAACAATTATGTCTTAAAGTCTCATGTTCGCGTAGAGGCAAGAATCACCTCAATCTGAATTATATAACCCAAGATATGCTCCAAAAACCTAAAGGAGTTCATACTTGAAACATGCTCTCTCAACTGACCCTTCACTTGCTCTTATTCAAACAATTTCAATTTAACTCCAAAGGACACAAATTTTCATATGTATAAAGATACATGTCTTAGAAAACTAATGGTTCAAACCTCACCTCAATTGAAGGTCGGATGAGGGAATTATGCCCAAGAGAGTAGACCATGCTCACTTCTAAAACCCAAATGAAACTCTTTTGGCGCGACTCTCATAACTTTTAATATAGAAGTCATATCATGTTCGTTCTTTCACCATTTGACAGTAGACATCTAGATCTACAACTCTCATGAAGACCACAAAACCAAATTCGGCCTCTAACAATGCCCAAAACACTTGACTAACAACT
>JANPWT010506292.1:0-12341 GCA_024678245.1 Erythroxylum densum | reverse complement strand
TATCAAGTTTCAATATCATTATTCTCACCCCTTTTTGTCAATATTAAAAGGTACATGATACATAAATCTATAAGTATAAAAAAGAAAAATAAATAATGTTTCTCTCTTCCTTTTTAAACACTCTATCATATAGGCCAAGAAAACATGCAAAACATTATAAAATCAAAGGTTAATTATAAAAAATGTTAAAATTTACCAAATTTATAATGCTAGCCAGAACTACTAAAACTAGTAATAAAATGTTTAAACTTTTAATTTTCATAAAAATATCATGTTATCTTATAATTAATGGTGCTGACATGACATACCACATTGATAGAACCATTTAATATGCAGTCATTAAGAGACACGTTAGATTATTAAATTAAAATATAAAATATAAAATTTTGATTGACCTATCTTTTATAAACCTATTATGTTAATCTAAACCTAAGCTAAATACCCAAACCTCATAATAACAAAAGAAACATCCGTTGCAACTTACATAAAAACCCAAACTCAACTTTTTGCCTTTTTGTTGTTCTATTAGCAAAAAAACTATGTGAATTCTTCCCACTTTTGATCCATTTCTTCTGAGATTAAGTAAGCTAATCTAATATGTAATTGATGTCAAATTCATGAATTTTAACTAGTTTAATACTATTTGAACTATTAGAGGCGATGAAATTTTGAAGTATGATTTTTTCTGGCTAGTTAATATGTTATGAGTTTCATAAACCTTAATTTTTTTAAGAATGGTAAGTTTTTTTAGAAATTTAAAAAATTTCATTGAATAAGAAAGAAATATATCAACTGTTCATGCGAGTGACCACGTGGCCACACAATACAAATGGACAAACTACGTCGTGTTACATTAACTGAAGATAACTCAAAAGGGCAAAACAAACTTCACCTTTCTCGAAACTTCGAGCCTATACCCAATTAAGGCTAGCGGTGGTGAGCGGAAGACGAAGCTCTGGTGACGTCCGGAGGCTTTGCTTTCGACTCGTGTCAGGGATTTTGACAGATATCATCGACCTTCAATCGTCTTTAACTCTTTAAGATGGTAAGTTGGGTTTAACTCTTTAAAATATTTTCATTCATATGCTTATGATATTATAATCTTGTGAAATTTTGTAATCTTCCAAATCATTTTTTAAGGATAGAAGTACCTCAAACTGTATAATTTTGAAGCAAATGACATTTTCAGACATTTTTATTATTTTTTCTTTTTTTGTGAAGTAACGGTGAGAAGGTAACCCATAATGAAAATTTGTAATTTTTTATCAATTAATAGTTAGAACGTACAATTATGAAAAAATGGTATCTTCAATAAATTTTCTCTCTCTTTTAATTTTGTTTCATAAATATTTTTTTAAATCTTAATCATATTAAGAAAAATAATTACTTTAATATAAGATCTCATCTTAGTTAATATAATTTTATTATATTGATTATCTAACATAATCTAATTATAAAAGATAACTCTTCTACATATTTGCTTCATTCCAATTACTGATTAGATAATTAATTTAATTTAATAATTTAGCACCTTGAAAAATTAAACTAAATTCTAATCTAATAAAATAACCCTTTGAAAATAATTTTCAAATGATTAGAAAACAAAATTTCAAATTTTATTAGGGATCTAGACTAATTTAATCTGAATTAGACTACTTTAATCGAAAATTAGCAGTTAAAACATATATATGTGAAAAATATATATGCGAGAGAATGCCTAACACATTGTGCAAATCTCAATCAACCTAGGATGTTTATTGGCGCATGCGTCTACCTCAAATGTTGTCTTTATATGAGACATATGTATTACATGCGCCCATCATTTTCCCATAGTTATGTTTTCTGATTTTCGTTGCATCTCTTCTAGGACTGTTGCCGCCTTCTGATTTCTTTTACATCGCCGGTGTATGCCTCCAACAACCACCATATTCCGCATTTGTCTTCTCTAACGGACAACCTTTTGTTGGGAAGTTGTCACTCCTCACCAGTGGCAATTCACCACTAGTTTCTGGGAGATTGTTGCCTTAGCCATTGACGATTATCACCACTGTCACCTCCTTCACTAGTAGCTATGTCAACAGCTAATAATGACTTATTTGTGCCACAAAACTAGTATACAATTAAAAACAAACACAAATCCAAAAATCGAAGCACAAAACAACCATTATTAACACATCCAGATTTCAAAATACCAGAAGCAAGAATAGGAAGTAAATGCGAAGACATGAAGCAAAAAGAAAACACAATTTTGCAGAAACACAAAACAATTTTGCAGAAACACAATAACGAGAATAAACAATCACAAACAAAGATGCATAATATGATTTTTCCTTTTAGAGTAATTACAAATTCATGGCATACGCAATATACATGGCTTATTCCTAAGCCAATTTCCAAAAAAAGACAAGACCTAAGTATGTAATTTTCACAATCAAGAATAAAAATATCAGGTTTTAATTAATTGATCTATATTCAACGTATTAATGAATTAATTAATATTTTAAGCTTTGTTATTTTTAATCAAATCAATAACAATCAATTGAATTTAATCAGATTATAGAATTAAAAGTTGCTTCGCCATTGTTAGGAAATCGGAGCGAGATCTGATCTCAATTGCAATAGAATAATTATAAAACTTTTTCGTATTTTGATTTCTCAAAAACCAAAATCACTTTAATTTTATAAAATGATTAACAATTAAATCATAATGAAACATGAATCTTAATTTGCATCTTATTTCAAAGCTTAATCATATTCTTGTTATATTCCTCGAATAATTTTTAAAATCGATCTATCTCAACCACCATAGTTACACAAGCATTCGACTCTAACGGTATCCACATAATAAGTTGAGAGAACTATGTAATTCTTATAAAGAGGGTTAAGCAAGAAGTGGTATCTTCATTAGAACTTAAGTTTATTTATAATAAGTTTTGGACATTTTAGTAATTTAATTTAATTAAATTCTAATTTTAGTTGAATTTTAATTAGAATTACAAATTTTTTTAATTAAGTACCAATTATACCCAAGTAAGATTTAATATCTCATATTTATCCTTATTTATTAAATATCTCATATTTAATCATAAAGTTTCTCAAACTTTACAATCAAGCATAACTTGGTTAAAACATCTTTACTCTCTTCAACCTGTTCTTTATGTCCTATTAAGTTTTTAAATATGTTGACAATGATAATAAATTATCATTCTAATTTATAATTAGAATTAGATAAATTAAAACTCTTTTTAATTTATCTTTAGTTATCCAATTAAACAATTTATAATCATTGATCAAGATTGACGTCTAGCCACACATCATGACTACCTAAATATTTAAAAATGTTAAAGTGGTTAGTCATGCATGATTTTTTTTTGTATAATTTAATACTCTCATCATACAATGTTCCGATTAGATATAGAACAGGAAATTAATGTTTCTATAATCAATACTAATCGAGAATAGCATAATATTATCCCTAATTACTTTAGGGTAATGAATCTCATCTTAATTTTTCAACTAACTCCATAAAATATATACTACATCCAATGACTCTCATTTGAACTACCCATAATTATAATAAGTTATAAGTAGTATCAAAGCATAGCAATTTTTATATAAGATAACTTTGGAAACTTCAAGTTAAATGATCACTTATCTAATCATTAAAATGAAAATGATTTTAATGAATATCTCATATCAGGTCTATTCATTGAACTTGTTCTCTGACAATCACTCACATGTTTGTTTAAGTTTCTTCATACATTAGTTCATGAGATCAATTATTTTTTTCATAAGGAAAAATATAATGTGTATTAATCTTTTTACGTTCTATTAATGTTCAGTCTTAATATAACAATGACTAGGAACAATTTAGAGATAATACATAAATACAATATGAATTTCATAATTATAATCTCATTATAATTTTATTTGTAATGTATAATTATTCCGTGGATTTTATCATATACATCAAAATATGTACAAGATAAATAATGCCTTTAAATAATTATCACTAAACTACAACTAAATCGATTGACTGTAGAGCATAAGTTAACAGTTAAATGCTACAAACACTTCAAGCAGTGACTACTGATACATCAGGATTAATTTGATCTACAGAGTTTATGATCAGAGCGTTGCTAAGAGATTACTTTGGTCATTGTTTAGGTTAATCCAATTGATAGGTGAAGCACCATCTTATCAAATGTCAAAAGGTTACTAAAAACTTTACATTTAATCTTACGTAAATTTTTAGATAGTATGTTAGGGTGATATTGCAATTGCAAGCTATTAGTGAAATTATAATTATACGAGACTACGATAATTATCAATAATAATCGCAATAGTTCTTAAACTGCAGCCTCAATTACTTCTTTGTATTGTGATTTTTTTCACCGAAATTAAGAATAGACAAACAATTTCATTTTTACCCGAATTCGTTTGTGTAATTAATCTTGGACTTAATTTAAAAAAAAATCTTGGACTTAAGATAGCCAATTGGAATGTTGTTTATCAAATATAGTAGTCCCCCAGGTGATGTCTAGCTTGAATTGCAATGCACGTAAATATTACTCTCAAAACCCAAATTGAAAATTCTTTTCTTGCTTGTATGTATCTCCTTATTTATAGTAAAATTTATATTTACATGAACTTGGGAGTTCGCTCTTATTTATATTTGAAAATATATATTTTATAATAAGTCAAACTTTTTAAATTAATTTATTTAAATTATTCTTCTTACAAACTAATAATCCTTTGCAAGAAATAATATATTTTAAAAAAATTTAGAAATCTTTTTCTTTAAGAAGAGTTATGAATATAAATGTTTTTAATCCGTTTCTATCTTGTAAGTATTTTTTTTAAATAAATGCTTATTATATATATATATATATATATACACACACACACATAAATATACATTATCTAAATTATCTACCTCCAAATATAAATGGTAACCCACAATAATTTAGAGTTAAAGAAGTTGTAAGCTTTCAAAATAGACTAAGTAATTAATAAAGTTATAATATATGCTTGCCATTGATTTCTGGAAGAAACTAAACGAGTATTTGGACTTTTGCCATAAAAGAAGTGTCTTAAGCAAATGTCAAACGTTAATAGAACGTTCGAAGTGATGTAATGTTATATAATGTAGAGTTTTAGCTGTAACGTAATGCTTTTCATGTTGAAAAGATAGGTGTCTGTATATGTTTTTTCACCGTAACAATTCATCTGAGGACATTCTAATTTAACTATATATACGAAAATACTTGAGAACAAAAAGATATTAGAGCTCTGAGATGGTTACCTATAAAGGGCAAGTTCGTCTGGACAACAGCCTCATTCTCCATCACCATCATTTCTTCAGTGCTAGTCGATCTTCGTTCTTGACTTTATATGAGTTTCAGTTAAGGAGAAAATGTGTAAAAGGACGTTCTATATAGTTATTCACGTGACATGCATCAGCTGTCCCCCTCCATACACATTGGAATTTTCTAGGCTTGCTCTTCTTGCAAGAGTGAATGGACTGATGGAAGTAGTCTTTTTATATTTTCCTTTTGTCATAAAATTAACAAGAAATAATTTCTTGAGAGTTTGCAAAATTGGATTGTTTGTGTTGAATAATGGTATTACGATTAATATATATTTTGATCTTAACAGTTTACCGATATAAATATCTCAGCATACCGCAAATTTCTAAGACGAAACAAAACTTAATCAAAACGATAAAGCTTAGGAAAACTATTTAGGAATAAATTAAAAAACAAAATGCTTACACGTCTTTAAACATATGAGAAATACTAAAACGATCACAGATAACAAGAACAGTTTAAGAATAAATTAAGGTGGAATCAAAAGTTTTTTTATAATTAGAAAACCTAACATTTCTATTGAAACTCTATTAGTCAGGAGTGAAACTGCGTATTACTATACTTTTTCAAACTTTACGTGTTGATAGAAATTTTTTATTAGATTATTGTTGTTAGAATAATGAACGTTTCAATTACATCCATTTGGTAGGATTACGATAATAAAAATTGAAGAGGAACTCATGGTTTCAATGAAATTTGGGATTATAATTCATCTAGTTCCAATGTAGGAGCTCGTCTTGGTATTAGGAGGATCTCCTGGTTTAAAACATCCTTGTGGGTTGATTTTTATTTTACATTAAGGGAAAGCTGCCAACTTAATTAGTTATATGGAATAGGAAATATTACTATGAAACAAGAACAAGCAAGATAAAAGTTTCATCAAAGATGCTTGGCATTGGCGATGGCAAGCCAAGTACTTCTGGATGATTGGTCTAGTTCACACGACTAGTATATGCCCACTAACACTTAATCTTTGGGATTTTTGATCACTTGCTTGGTAAGGCAAGTATGATTTGGCAAGGAAACCTTCTTCCTCTCTCTCATTCACACATTGTCCCTTGTTCATAATGCTTTTCACTTTGTAATTTTATTAGCTGCTTATTTTGAGAAAAAAAAAAAACATTCGAAAGTGATACATACATATGTATGTATATAGCAAGAGTCATGTTCTAAATTATTAGTTGGAATTATGGTCATCTTCTACTTGCTTGCAGCAAGCTAATAGGACTTTCTGGATTGGATCATGATTCATCCTCCAATTCGAGACAAGAAAAGAGAGAAAGGGAGATAAATACCTGATTCATAACTAAAAACAACAGCAACACATTTTATCAAGCAAAGGATACAAAGTAGCAGGGTGAGAGTAGTGCTTTATATCAAACAGACACAGTAGTAGCTAGCTAGCTATACAGAGTTAGAACATTAGATAAAGGATGTTATTTGACAGTCTTTGGTGGAGGAGGTGGTATGCAGGCAGAAAGGATTGATGTCTCCACCAAATTGCGATTCTTTTCATGTACCTTCCTGATATACTCAGAAGCCTTCCCGTCTATAAAGCTCTTCTCATCGTGAATCACATACGAAGAATCATTTCCTGCATCTGGCTGCATCACAAATGATTTGGGCTTTGAACTGCTCCATGGCTCTTGTGATCTTTTGCCTCCAGGAGATGGAGCCAGAGACGGCAACGGATCCTTGGCGAAGCTTGCTCCACTAGCACGATTTTTAGTGGCACCTGGAGTTCCAGATGCTCCAATACTCATCTTAGCTATGGAGAAAGACGACAACCTAATGATGTTTACCATCAGTTTCATTGATTTCTCACAAAGGGACTTGTTGGTTCTCTCCTTGCGACTCATGACTATGCTAATAAGTTTCTAGTTTGAACTCTTACCTTCCTAAAGCAGACAACTTTGTGAGGATAAACTCATTGTGGGAGTATATAAATATAACCACAGTACTTGCTTGTGAAGCAATGTAATGGACAAGATGACTAAAGAGTCATCTAGTTATTAGCAGTTATAGGGGACTTGTGAATAGGCTCTTATAAGCACCAATTCTCGGGATGACACAACATTCCCTACAAATTCCATACAATGATTGATGAGGTCTATTTCTAGAGACTGACAAATGAACAAAGAAGAGCAACGAATAACATGTCCTCCCCAGTTTAACTACTATGAAAGCGACACTCCACACATCTGATCCCACCTTAAAATTAATCCATATTACATATAAAATATCATACGTTTAAACGTGTCATTTAGCTGCTATTATTAATTTATATCAATTTCATCCATAGTGCGTCCTTGAGAAAAGAGTGCACCGAATAGGTTTGTAAATATGCCACCCAAGCTAAATCACACATTGATAGTATATTGCATCCTAAAGTCAAGGAAAGAACAAGATTCTTCTAAACCACTTTCATGTTCACTTTGTGTCACACCTTCATCATTAAGTTCTAGACAGAATATCTGCTCCTTCGTCTTAATTTCTCAGTTTCTCCCTTTGATAGACAAGGGTTATATGACTCACTTTAGTCTTCTAAGTTGGAAATCATCGCATTTCTTTTATTATCACTAAATTTCAACCATCTAAACTCTCAAATTAAAATATTCCATAAATAACATTTGTGTTCAGACTGCTAGAATCATCAAACATCACTCACAAGTAACCGTATGTGTTAGCTTAGAACTTAAAAAAGAGATTCTTACAATCAGAAAATTGAAAAGAATGGAGAAACAAACATTTTCAAAAACTCATGACAAATAGGCTTTTCGCCCTCAACACGACTACAAAATACAAAGGAAAATTTCACCTTATAACTTTATCCATGCAGGTTGCATTGCTTTATTTTCTTCACCTTAAAATTAATACGTAGGTCAATTAAGTCATTGAAATGACAATGTACGTGACAGAGAAATATATGTTTCTACATTATTTCCACCAGAATAAACTTACAAAGACTTGATTTCAGGGAAGTTAACTTGATGCAACACACCTTTAATTCATCCAGATGACAGCCAGGGGTTAGGGGCAACATAAGTGTACCCTTGAAAATGTTGACCCTCTGTTGGTGTGGAAGCTGGAGAGTCATCTGGAGGCATTGTTGTCCAACATTTGTCAAAATTAGCTGTGCAGTCTTTCCCACTCACATCTGGCTTGAACTTTGGCTCCAGTTCTCTTGCCTCCAACTTTTTCCAATTAATGGATCTAAACCATTTATGTTGTTTTATCTCATCCCCTCCAACAGGACCGCTGCCTAGCCTGCTTGACGGTTCCTTTTGCAGCAACTGTAAGTAAAATAGAAAAAGAAAGTAATGAAAGGAGACCAGAATGTCATTCATACTGCTGGATTGAGAAGAGGATAAACAATCAAAATGATGAACTCTACAGAGAGGCCCTACGGTGATTGTATTTTTAAGAAAGAACAAACAAAACCATTTGTCAATAGTTAGAATGATATTTCACAAACAATTGCTCATTTCTAGTTGGTTCGATTTCACCAGAAACTCATTCAAGTTGTAGTTTAATAAAACATGAATAATGGAACAATATTCTAAATCATCAACACCTCAAAATATAAATTCATATCATAAAGTTTCATATTGAAGAACAATTTGACCAAAGGGTATAATTGAAACAAAGAAGGAACAGATCACATTGTAATATTTACTTACTCCTTTGAGCAATGAGTGAGCTTCACTGCTGAGATATGGAGGAAGTTTGACTTTCTCTTTGACAATTCTCTCCTGTAGCTTCTTTCTATTTGAATGTGTAAATGGTGGCTGAAGACGGAAACTTTTCCATTAATTTTTATAATAGTTGAAACAATTAGCCTTAAATTGGAGCAGAAAACTAATTTTCTGATTACTCGTTGGGATGGATTTTCTTGCCCAGGGGCATTATGCATGAACAGGGAAGATCGGGCAAAAGTTTTTAAGAAATTGGATAACTTACTTGCCCGGTTAGCATTTCATACAAAAGTATTCCAACACTCCACCAATCTGCATTTTTGTTGTGGCCCTTACTAAGTAAAATCTCTGGAGCCATATACTCTGTGGTCCCACACAGTGAATTGGATCTACTTGCCTCATCAATTTCCTTTGCTAGCCCGAAATCAGTTAGCATCACCTGCATGGCAAATTTTACAGGAATTTTAACAATCATTCAACATAAATAAATAGGATTCACTTCATCAACTGCATTTCTAAAATCTCTCAGTGACTAATGCACATGAATTAGCCATTACATGCCCATCAGCATCCATGAGAATATTTTCTGGTTTAAGATCTCGATGCACAATCCCGCTCTTGTGAAGGTGCGTAACTGCAGATACTATCTCAGCAGTGTAAATTCGTGCTTGATCCTCACTACTCAAGACAAACCCAAGAGCCTAAAATTAGAAACATGTAAATGAGTATGGTAGCCACAAGTTCAAAGGATGGAGCAAAGGCATACCCAAAGATTCCCTGCCGATAAAGATGAAAGAAGAGATGGCCCCCATTTATGAAATCCAGGATCAAATACAGCTTAGACTTGGTCTGAAAGATCACATGTAAAGAATGTAAACTACACACATAATGGAATATTTACATAGAACTATCACATGAAAACTACAGTCAAATTTTACTAATTTTCATGGCTAAAGGACACTCATATCGGCACATAACCAAAGGACTTAATAAACGTGAAGCAATCACACGTGATATAATCTTCTGAAATGCCAAAAGAGAAGTTCTTAAATCCAACATCTATAATCTTCTGAAGCTATGGGTCATGTTAATGGACAATAATAAATTCTTAATTCAATAAGTTGAGAACCATTAAACTCTACTTCCAAACAAGGCAGGAATTCGCATCGTCAAAATCATTCATGTGTAACATACTACTACTCCAACCATCTTCTGCGACCAACGATATGGCCACCTCTCACTATCGTTCAAATTTAATGAAATGACGTGTGCAGGAAAAGGAGGACGGAACATCATGACTCTAAATGGAACCATTGAACACACTTTCAAACACCCAAATAAAAAATCAATTGTTAAAGTAAAGGTTATTGGCAGGATATCAACTGTAATACACTCGAATTGCTCCATTTTACCAAGGCAATCACTCTTAGAATGCACAAAGATGTACATCTTTAAAACACTAACCTTGTCCAACTTACACTCACAACACTAGAACAACTTGAAAGAGAAAACCCAATTCAGATCAAGGAAGAAAAGGTTAAGATAACAAGAAGAACTCAAAAAGGACAAAAAGAAAAGAGAAAGGACCTGGAAGGAGTAACGAAGATGAACAATAAAAGGATGAACAACTTTAGTGAGTATATCCCTCTCAGCCTTCATATAATCAACGTGATTCTTCTTAATAATAGTATCCTTCCTCATCACTTTCATTGCATAAATCCCATCACCGCCGCAATCGTTACATTCCAAATCAGCCCCCAATTTTTTCCTCACTTGAAACACCTTACCAAAAGCACCCTGCCCTATCACTCTCAATATCTCGAAGTCACTTGGCCCAATTTTATCACCCACCAACATCACCTTCTCACTTTTCCCTTCATCTTCTTCAGCACTCACTCCACTACCACCGCCTTCATCATCATCATCATCATCTTCCTGGATTTGAAACGGGAAGGCGGAGGACGACGTGGGGTAACGAGGGGAGGGGCCCACGTAGGAGTGGGACCGGTTGTGGATGACGGGTGGGTTATCCACAACAGGGAAGGATGATGATGAGGGTGATTGAGCTCGGTGTGGGGTCCATGGGCCAAAGAGGTCATTGAACTCCAAGTCTGTAGTTGTGGTGGTGGAGTTTGGCGGTGTTATGGTGAGCTTCTTGAGATTACTAGATAATAGCGAGTGAAGGGTCTTCTTCTCCGATGCGGACACCATCTCTTTGTTCATTTGGCAAGGAGAAATGACGGAAAGGGAAAACGGTAACAGTTAAAAACAGAGATTCAGAACTGGGAAAAGCTAGCCAAGTATCTTGGCTGCGAAACTTAAGATCACATCTTCGGCTCTGCTTTCTTTTGTTTCAGAGATTAAACGAAAAACAGGGAGAGAGCGAGAGAGAGACTTGGGGAGTTGCTGTAGAAGCTGATCTTAGGCCGAAAACAACATGCGACAGCTAGGAAGTGATTTTAGCCTTTAGAAGCATGAATTGAGCTGGAAGTTCGACGTTCATTGAAGGGAACAGGTGTTTCTGGTCTGGTTAACGAGGATAACGCGCGCCGGGGTTGCAGGTGAACTCAGTCGCCGGGTGTTGTGATTAATGTATAACACTGGCAGTGAACTATACATTAATGATTATAGTAGAAGAAATTTTGTTGTTTTTAGAGATTTTAACATGTATTTAATGGATATATAATGTCTAAATTAAACAATTTATCTAAATTAGTGAGGGAATTTAATAGAACCTAATAATTCTATAAAATATTATTCTTTCTTTATATATATAATACACATATTAATAACCATGACCTGGAGTACACCATAAGTTATTTATTTTTTAATATGTTTATAGTTAAATTTAACTGGATATACTTTCTTATAATCATATAATTTTAAATTTAAAAAACAATATTTATGATAATGTTTCTTCCTTTCAATAAATTTATGTAAAATATTACAATGATATTTTAATTAATTTTATTTTAAAAATGTTTGAGGCACAAATTACATAGTTAATAAAAAGAATTATCAAATCTCATTCATTTTAATACAAAAAATTAAATAGTAATGTTTTAGTTCAATTCCGACTAACATAACATTAGAGAAAGATGTTTTTGATGTCTCTATCTTCCTTTTCCACCCTTTTTTCTTTTTTACTTTTTGAACTTTTTTTTTGAATTTGTCTTACCATTTATGATAACTTTAAGGGGTTAATTACTAAAAAATGTCAAAATTTTAGTCAAATTTTAAATTATAACTCAAACTTTAAAAAGTAGTAATAAAATAG
>JANPWT010505039.1:0-12353 GCA_024678245.1 Erythroxylum densum | reverse complement strand
AAACATCACAATTCATGCATTAAATGAACAATCAAAACTTAAAACATAATCTTACCTAATCAAGCTTCAATTCTTCTTAAGCTTCACCAACTCACCAAATCCTCTACTTCATACACGACCATCTCCATTTTTAAGGGATGTAGGAGGCTTAAACTTGGACACATGAAGA
This sequence comes from Erythroxylum densum, assembly GCA_024678245.1. Classification (NCBI taxonomy): domain Eukaryota; kingdom Viridiplantae; phylum Streptophyta; class Magnoliopsida; order Malpighiales; family Erythroxylaceae; genus Erythroxylum; species Erythroxylum densum. Next base: position 12,184 of record JANPWT010505039.1, on the reverse strand, counting down.
GGAAGCACTTAAGATAGAAGAGAAGAGTAGCAAATAAGCTAGAACAAGTGAAGAAGACCGAAGAAGAAGAAGAAGAAGAAGAAGAAGAAGAAGAAGAAGAAGAAGGAGGACCCACCGATGAGAGAAGAAAAATCTCACAAAGCACCTTGGGAAAGTAATATGTGGCTAAAAAAATAAAAATATTGCCTTTTAAGGATGGTAGATAAATCTACCTAATAAAATCAATAGTCCATCCTCTAAATGGCCACTGTTTAACTATATAATATAGCTAAACACATGAATTCGTTGAATTCTTCCATATTTTTGACACTATTTAAGCCTCTAGCATATGATATACAATCTTTCAATATGATTGGCTAATAATATCCATGTCGACATATAAGTCATCTTATCTTTATTTCCGATTGATGTGCTTTATGAACTTGTCTTATTATTGTTAACACCTCAGGCATCCCAAGACATCTTAGAAGAAGTCCATCATCTCCTTGACGAGATAGAATTCCTTCAATTAACATAAAATTGAGTGCTTGTTTATCGATGTTAAAAACTTATAATGAAATTCCCCTATTATAAATGGATAGGTGGGACCTTTGTTGTACCATAATACACTTATGGACTAAATCTTCAGATATTTTCAATTTGGATGCTATCTATGAAATCTCATTTGCCTCAATTTTTACCTTTTGGAATATATTGAATTTTATATTATCAAATAATTATAGCAATTGGACTTCATTAGTATAATACGGTGATAAAGTTAAACTCATGCACTTATATTCCCCTGCCACTTGGCATAACACTAATTGTGAATATTCTTTAATTAGAACTTCTTTAGCTCCAAGATCAACTAGAAGTTGTAGTTCAATTACCTAGCCATCATGTTCTGCTTAATTATTAGCATATAGGGAGTCCATTTTTAGGAAAAGAGTTTTTGGTTCTATTTGGTAAGATTATGACTACTCCAACATCAACTGACTTCTCTGTAATACACCCATCAAATTTCAATTCCCATGGCTTCTTCTCATAATTAAAAACTAAATGTTCCGCATCCTCGTGTACCTTAATTGAGGGATGACTTAGTAAGAAGTGGACTGGTGCCTAACCTTTTAAAGATTTCTCAAGGTAATATATCAAGTTGAAGTCTATAACAATTATAGCCATTTCCCAATATTTGTTGAAAGGACTGACTTATTCAACATGTATTTTATTAAGTTAGTATGTCAAACCACGTATACTTTATTTTGCAATAAATAATGCTTTAATTTAAACAAGCAAAATACAATGCTAAGCATAACTTACGATGTATAAATACTTCTTTTTTGTCTAAGAATTTTGCTCAGATAACAAATAGCTTATTCATTGCCAAGCTCATTGCTTTGAGTCAATAGATTCTTCTACAGTAAAAACATACAACTTTAACGAAATTTATTTACTTTTTAAGGGGCATAAGGACTAAAGGTTGGTTTAGGTATTCCCTAATACTATTGAACATCGTCTATTGCCTTTCCTTCCAATAGAATTCTTTATATTTCTTTAACATGTATAATTCTAATAATTCTTTTGTTTTCCTCCCAAATTAGTATTAATCTTCTCACGTAGTTCATTTAGCCTTGAAATCTCTAAAGCTCCATCTTATTCTGAGGTGATTTGCTTTAAGAATGAATTCATCTTCAATTTGTGACTTCTCTTCTTACAAAATGCTTCTAAAAATTTTTGGATATGATCTATATTATTTTTTATTTTACAATAATACCATCTATGTAAACTTCCAAAATATGCCCTATGAAATTATGAAAAATGGCTTTCATAGCCCTCCAATAAGTGGCTCTAGCTTTTTTTAGACTGAAATACATTACAACCTACTCGAGTGTCCTTATTGACCTTGGATACATCTAAAAACTATTTTAGAATTATCATTTTTTACTATAAAAATTTGGTTATAACCATAAAAATAGTCCATAAAAGATTTTTATAGAAAAGAGATGAAGTAAGAGCGTTAGATGCAAAAAGAAAGAGCGATAAATGCAACTGGTAAACTTAGACTATTTTTATGGCTATAACCAAAAATAGTATGGAATACTTTTATTGCTCCCAAAAGAAAAAGCGATAAATGCAACTGGTAAAGTTGCATATTTGTAACTATAAGGTCACAAGTTCAAGTCACAAAAATAGTTTCTTTGTAAAACTATAAGGGTGAAGATGCCTACATTATGACCCTCCACAGATCCCCGCAAAGCGAAGAACCTTATGCACTGGGTAAGTTGACATTGACTTCTTTTCTATAAAAGTAAAAGCTGAAGGGGAGATGATGAAATAAATAATTAGAGTAGACCCACTCTCACCCTAACAAGACTTGGTAGTTGGCATGGGTGTCATGATATGTGCTTAATTAATTATATATTTACTCAATAACACTTAGTGATTAATGATATGAAATTGCTTAAGATATCCACTTTGACTTATATGTGGTTTTAGACACAATTTGGAAGCAAAAGAGTTAAAGTGAGCTGAAAGCACTATATTTAGACCGTTTTATGAAGAATCACACTCATTTGTCTTCATGGCGTAAGAAGAAGAAGATTAAAGTAAGTAGAAGACAAGAAATTAACAAGAAAGATGAAGATATATACTGAAAACATCAATTAGAAGAGGGCTGGAAAATTGCATAGCCATGCAACATGAGGCATCATTTACGATGGTGAATATTTTAACCCAATTGTCCCATTTATACCACATGTCCATTTAACCTAGCTACATTTTAAACAAGGTTAGAAGGTATAAAGAACAAAGTAGTGGATGGCTAGAAGAAAGGGAAGAATCGAATGTGTGTGATGGTTGTAACAATCAAATGTTACAGTAGTGACATGCATTACAAGAAGAGACAAATTGTTACAACCATGGCATGCACCAGAAGACAAAATAAAAGGAAAATTGTCCATTTATCCATGAAAACCTAGTTGCCATATGTTTTGGAATGTAGCTTGGGAATAAAGGGAAAAAATGAAGTTGTCGGCTGCCTCTTTTTTTGTTTTAACGTAGCTATGGAATAAAGAAAGAAAGGTAAGTGTTGGTTGGAGGAATAAGGTGGGTGATCAACTAAAGGAGTGTAAGTGTGTCTTCATTTGGGGGTCTGCATTTGGAGTGTTGATTGGGCTAAGTGAGTGGAATATGTGTTGGCTGTAAAGAGTAAGTGGAGAAGAAAATAAGGAACAACTAGAACAAGGAGAGAACCAAGAGAACAAAAGGGATTAGACAAGAGTGGAGCAACAATACAATTGTGGAGAGGCCATTCATCATTGTTTTCTTTTTGGTTTTCAAGGAGGAATAATGTGAAAAACTTATACAGCATTGAATAGACCACTCTCTTCATTATTTTCTCTTCGTTTTTCAACAAGAATGGAGGCTATAAGAGTTTATTCTTGGATGTGAATGGAGAAGATGGAAGGCTAAACCACTCGACACTGGTTCGGAGGTGTAACCGATGTCGAGGAGCACGTTTAAGCATATGTCATTGTGTATTATTTTCTTTCCCTTTTTTTGGACTGGTTGCATTATCTTGAGATTAATGATTAGGTATTGTGTAAGAATGCATTTGATGCTCTATTGAATTGTTTTTCATGAAAACCCATTACTAGAATTTGAATACGATATATAATCGTCTAGTTTGAAGTCATATGTAGCAACTAATGGTATCAAATCGTTAGGGATAATGTAACATAAGTTAAATTATCTAAGTTTGTATGATTATTGCTTATATTGGTTTGTTTTTCTCACTTGTAATGCAGCTGTCCGAATAAATTTCGAGAACTTGTTCTAGGTTTCCAGATAGTTAGGGTCAACTAACAAGCTCTTTTTAATTAAGTACGACCTAAAGAAAAATTAGATTATAAGAGCTTGTTGTTAATTCATGATCCATAGTCAAAAGAGAGATGCGAAGATGATAATTCAATGACATATGTGAAATTGTGCTTAGGTAGAGATTAAACCAAAGAACCAAATTTCAAATCATTAATCAAATTTATCACTTTTCTATTGTTAGATTAAGTTACTTTTACATATTTAATTTTAAGTTGTTTTCTAATTTGTATCGATCCAAACCCCCTCCCCCCGGTTAAAATATAAGTAGAATTTAAGAAAGTAATTGGAATTAATCTTTGTGGGATTGACCTTGACTTACCACTAGTTATAGTTTTAGTCCAGTTATTTTGGTAGCATTACGATGTGTGACCATGTCAACAACAAACAAAGTAGTTAACCAAAGTCTTTCCTCCTACATAATAATTACAGGGAGAATTCCTCATGCTCTTGTAATTTTACCATTGAATGCAACAACATATATTTTAGTTAGGATCAAGTCTATATTGTCTTTACCAAAAGTTGTTATAATTTTAGTTTGTATAATGTTTACAGTTGACCTATTATCGACCAAATTTATTTAAGTTGATCTTCCATTGATATGAGCTTTAATATATAGATGTCTTATATATGTATTTCATAACATCATCTAGCTTTTCTAACATTACCTTTCCTAAAATTCCTAGTCCTGTTGCTAATATTAACATCTTGCATTGTCCTCTCCTAGGAGGGTTTTCTTCCTTCTTTGCACTAAATTTTCCAAATGAAGTCAGGAGTTTTATATAATAAGCAGTACATGGAATTTAAATAGGAATTTCTCCAAGCGTAATGAATTCATTGGAATCCTCGCCCTAGCTCTTAGAACAAAGTGACTTCTTGTGAAATCTATAATTCTCTTTTGTCTCCTCTCATTTTTCACTAACGACTGTTGTCTTTCCTTTTTTATTGATAGATTCATATTACCTATTAAAAAAAGGGTTTCATATAGGATGACTTTCTTAAAGTTGATTCCTTCAACAATGCTTGCTTATTTTTCTCGATTTTGGTAGTGAACCTCAATTGCTAAAGCCATTTTTTTTTATTTGAGTGAAGGGTATCATATTCTTAAGCTATCTTACTTAAAGTCAATATAGGAATGGTGGCACCTATGGTGAAACTACAAATCTAAGTTGTTTGGGCTGAAAATTTAAGGTTCGCATCTTTACTTATAAATTTGGGTGAATTATGCTTGATATTTTTTCCCTAAAATTTCTACGTTATGTTGTATTCTAGGAATTTGTTGACCCCATTCTTGAAGTTGGTATTATAATTAGGGACAAAACACTTGTTCCTAAAGTCAATACTAATGTTAAACTATCTTCCATAAATTTTATCTTCTTTTGTCATCTAACAATAGGCATAAGTTGAATTCAGTGGCATTAATTGTTTCCACTGATGGGAATGAGTCTTCATATATTATAATAGTCTGATTAACTTTTACAAACAACAAAATTCCTTTATTAATCTGATCTTTGATCACATTATTAATATATTTGATCACATTCCTTTATCAATGTCCAGTCCTCTTTGAGCTAACTTCATATATTTGAATTTTGGAAGTGCGATACGATCAACTTCTCATTTTCTCGAAACAAGTGATGAATATATCAGTAATCTCACCACTCTTCTAAGTAACCCTTGACAAGTGACCTATGCTAACTTTAGGCTAAATCCTAAAGAATTGAATATGAAATAATATTTTCATTTCAACCCAGAAAATAATAGAATTCCTAGATAACAAAGCATACCAATGGAAGACAGTTCTTATTAATGAATTTAAGGAATAGCCTAAGTTTAAAGTAGTTAAAACTTTTATAATTGGCTAATTCTTCATATTGTATAGTGACTCAAACGATATGCTCAATTATGGATTGACCATCTTTACTAGAGAATAAGTTGAATTCAGGAATTTTGTAACCATGATGATAGGGATTTTCATAATCAATATGTTTTGGATAAGGCTTGTAGAATTCTATGCAGAAAAGTTGTCTCATTCCAAGCCTATACAATTCCTAATTAACTTTCCTAATGGCTTTCGTATCAACTGGTGATCTTATTTGTGGTGGGGAAATAATAGGATTACGATTTATAACTACAATGTTAACCCCAATTGTATTGTGGTATGTTAGCTTCAGCCTCCCCAACAAATCCCTATCTAACAGAAATTTGGGGCCTGATTGCATGTTAGTTATTACCAAGATTAATGCAAGGAGGCACTACAGGGACATTCCCTCTTTTATAAAGAGGTATGTATCTTTCATCTACAAAGGAAGTAGCTAGAAGGTGACTGCATTCTCCTACTTCCATTGCATTAGGAGCATAATATCTTTAAGTCCTTTGGAGATTTGTTTTGCTAAAGGAGGTAAATTTTGCCCAATAAATTGTATAAGGGTAGTAGACAATTTATCGATTTTCTCTATCAATATTTTGATTACATCAGTTGTGGAGGCTGCATTAAAATTCAATTCTATAATTTTATTTATGCAAACGTTGTTCCTTTGCATCAATGTTGGATTCTCATTAGTAGGAAAATTAGCTGAAGGTGAGGCCGCCTTCTCAAGATTCTCTACCATATGGGATACAAAGCCTTCATTCCCTATGAGTGCAAAGACTTCTTCTTCCAGGGATGGAGGCAAAATGATTTCATTTCCACCATATTTGTGGCATTATGGTCCTATTAGGTGTGCCAAATTGTTTAGTGTTAATATGGAATTAAGGCCTATCAGGAAGGAATTCTCCTAGAATTTATACCTAACTTCTTATTAATAATATAAGTGAACTTGGAAAGACTTAGAAATAGATTTCTAAGCTACCAAAATGCTAAAATGTATAGGAAAGAGAAATATTTTGATTTAAACGAAAAGGAAAATGTAAGTTACAAAAGACATTTGGAATAAAAATTAATACAAAATGTAAAGTAAGCTAGAAAAATAATAACAAAATGCACTTTTAGTTGGCTTTTTCTTGAAGAATGTTTAGGTGTTGTTTTTTTATATATGGTATTGGTCCTCGTCATTGTCCAAGTGTTGATAAATTTATAATTTTTTCATCGTTAAGCAATTTTTGCAATAACTACCCACTTTCTTATATTTTAGCTAACCACCTTCCATTATCTCCTTAACTTCCATATCTTAGTTTTTGTTGACTACCTCCCACCATTTTCTCAACTTTCATATCCTAGACTTCCACAAATTGATCATATTTCTTCCTATATCCCTAATTTTTCATTGCCTAATAATTCCTTAGTTGAATATTTATTGGACTTTTATTTCTGGGCTAACTTTATTTGACCTAAAGGCTTTTCAAGCCAAATGAAATAATTTATTTTAAGCTATCAATACTAACCAAGTTCCATTATCAACTACCAATAAGATATTTTACATTCACAGACGAAGAACTTGATTACTTTCTTAGAGTTTTCATGATAAAGGCAATTCCAGGTTGACAACTTCCAAAATTTTATTGTGGAATAAATGTTATTTCATCGTTAGTATGCATTTTTGTTAGAATTTTTCCTTGGGGTTTTCTAGTCCCGTAGAGTATATATTGATTCTTTCCTTCCATATCTTGTAGATACATATATCAAAGCTTATTAGAAACACAATTTAGTCACTTTTGGAGATTGCTCGATCGTCCTATAACCAGTTTATGATAACTTCATAGTTCATATCAAATTTGTTAGGATGAAAAAGATCCTACATAGAATTTTAGATTCTTATTAAGCAATGAACATTTACAAAAAAAACTATTTTGTTTAAGTAACATGTACTTGAAAAATTAAGAAATTTCAATCTATAGATTGTAGTCACTCTGCGTTTAACCATTAACTAAAGTAAGAAAAATATCTAAGAGCTCTTGTATCACTTCTTAACCTCTCTTGCAATTTTAATATGTATTTTTTTTATAATTTGTTAGCTCAAGGTTTATTTTTTAACGATTTTGATGATAACTATATAATTTTTCAAAATTCAAATTGGATTTATTTCCTTGTATAGACAACGATACATTTTCTTAAAAGGAAATAAAATCATAAGATATAAGCTTCCTTTCTTGCAAGAACCTTCATTATGAACTTACCTTATTAGAAATGGTTTATCCGAAAGGATGCTACTAATTATGAAGGTTGTATATTAGCTCTGTGATCATTAAAATAATTTTAGCAAAGATAAGCATCGAAATTATTGAGATTCAAATCGATCCAGTTCATTAAGGATGCAAGTGAAGCAACGACTAATTAAGAAAATTCCTATTTAAGGAAAAGCCAATGCAACTGTGAATAATGATTGAAAGATACAGAAGCTTGCAAAGTTATATTGTCAAAATTCATCAAAAGCATATATATTCTTGAAAGTGATATCTTTGTAAAAATTCTCTTGTGTTAGAAAGTGAAATTTTGTTAAGAAAGATTATTGAAGCTCATATCAAGCAAACCTCATTTTTATTTGAGAGCTTGTAGAGGCTAGTGAAATCCTACTAGTGTGAAAGGTTGAAGAACCTTGAAAATATTAACTTGTGAACTTGGAGAGGCTCGTTGAATTACTACTTAATTTTATAGTGAAATACTCAAGTTGGATACTCAGGGACTGGACGTAGGATTGGGTTATAAGTCGAACCAATATAAATCGATTGCATCCTTCTTTTGTTTCTCTCTCCTTATCTTTTATATATTTGCATTATATTGCGTCTGTGTTTTTTTTAACAAGAGACTCCTTCACTTTTACAATAGGTCCCTTTTGTTTTCAATTTGCTGATGGTTCCTCTTATTTTAACATGCACCTTCTTTTTATTGTTTTCAACAAGACTTATACTTAAGCAGGCTCTTGTTGTTTAACTGAATATTATCATTTGACAGGCTCCTATTGTTTTAATTTTTAACAGGTCCCTGTCTTTATATGAATTGAAAGTAACTTGTAAAAAAAAATTACACACAATTCACCCCCCTTTTATGTGTATTTTCTTTATTATTTGGTATCAAAGCTAGGTTTCACTTTTTTTTTAATTTTACAGCAATTAATAGATCATGGAAAACATCTTGAGATGTTTTGAAGGACAATCCATCTCAAAGCCTCCTTACTTTAACGAAAATAACTACTCATACTGGAAAGAGAGAATGACCATATATCTTCAATATGTAGATGTCGAAGTATGGCAAACAATTAAAGTTGGAGCTAAAATTCCCACTTTCGATAACATAGAAGTATGGACTAATGCTGACAGGAGAAATGCACAACTAACCACTAAGGCAAAACATCACCTGATATGTACATTATCTCCAGAAGAATATGAAAAGATATCCTACTGCTTTACAGCAAAAGAAATGTAGGACAAACTTCAAGTTACCTTTGAAGGGACTAATGAGGTAAAGAAATATAAAATAAGTCTTTTGGTACATAAATATGAAACTATTAGCATGAAACAAGAGAGACCATAGATGAATTCTTCGGAAGCTTCAATAACATCATCACGGCCTTAAAGAACTTGGAAAAAATATATCCTAATGACAAGCTCGTAACAAAGATTATGAGGTCACTACTAAAGGAATGGAGACCTAAGGTGACAGCTCTAGAAACAACAAAGGATCTAGACACTATTTCACTTGTCTGGCTACAAGAAAATATTATGATCCATGAAATCGAGCTTAGGTAAGATGAAGGATCCTCCTACAGAAAAGGAATGGCACTAAAAGCAACTGACAAATCAAGCGATGACAAAAGTGACATTGAGTTACAAATAGATGGAGATGACGAGTTCAACTTTATGGTCAAAAAATATGCCCACTTCTATAAAAAGAAGTAGATGAAGAAAGGAAAAGGAAACAAGAAAGCTGGAAACAACAGGTTCCTATCAAATCAGCAGCAATATTAATACATAAAACAATCAAATCATATGCTATCACTGTAAGAAACCTGGACACACAAGACCAGAATGTCCTCTACTTCAAAAGGACAAGTCAGAGAATAGAAAATTTAGAAAGCAAGTGATGAATGTAGCTTAGTCAAATGAGGATTCTGAAAACTTTGAAGAAGAAGAGTTAGAACAAGTCAGCAATGTTTGTTTCATGACTGAATCAAGAGATGATGAGGTATATTATTCTGACTCTAATATTGAAGTTGATGAATTGAAAAATGCATATCATGAATTATATGATCAATACAAAAGGCTAACAGTGAAGTATTTCAAAGAAGTTGAGAAGTCCAAGAGCAATAATTTATCTCTAAAGAGTAAGATTAATTCATTGGAATCTATGAATCAGAATTTGGCAACAATGAACTATAAACAAAAGGTTTCTAAAAAGGAAGTTCTAGAAGAAAGAGTACCTACATTGGAAAATAAGCTACTAAAAAATGATTTTGATAAGGTAAGATAGTTAGAAGAAAAGTCGTCATCTTAGAACTTGAAAAGAAGAAAAGTGCTAAAAAGATCTTATCTCTTGAAAAAGATCTGAAAATTTTTGTTGATGGAAGGAAGAATCTTGATGCATTGCTTAGTAGTGGTAAATTAATTTTTGGTAAAGCAGGAATAGGATACAATGAAAACAACAATATCAAGTCATACAAGAACTTTTTTATAAAATCCAGTAGTAACTATAGTCAAAACAATAGGAATATGATACATGAGAGAATTATTTCAATTCTCATTCATCTATTATGTTCTTCTACTGTGGTAAATATGGTCACATTAGTCATTATTGTAATTTTCATAAAAAGAAATTATCTCATATGTATATTTGGAGACCTAAAGGTCTAACTACTAACCTAAAAGGACCCAGAAAAATTTAGGTACCTAAAATAAGATATGTTTTCTATAAATATGTTTCAAAACAGAGACAAGGGAGAATCAATGGATAGTTGATAGTGGTTGTTCGACACACATGGTAGGTGAAATATCATATTTCAACTACACTGAAAGAAAAAACAGAGGTAATGTTGTCTTTACAGACAAAAATAAAGCAAAGGTCACTGGAATTAGTAAATTTGGTGATTCTAACTCTACCTCTATTGATAACATTCTCTTAGTTGATGGTTTAAAACATAACCTATTGAGAGTGAGTCAGCTATGTGACAAGGTTTACAAAGTCAGTGTCTATGCATCTCATTATGAAATTGTCAATATTCACAATCATAATATTATATTTTTTAGTCCTAGAAATCATACTAGAAGACATGTCCTCACAAAGTGTTAAGTGTTTTTTCTTTCTAGAAAAGGATTTGTTTATTTGGCATATAAGATTTGGACATGACAGCATGAGCATTCTATCAAAATTATCTAAAAACGAGTTAATAAAAGGACTACCAACCTTAAAATTTGAAAGCAATAAGTGTTTGAGAAGGTTTACAGAAAAATTCAAATAGAAAATGGGTACTGCATCACTTCAATTCGAAGCGATCATGGAGGAGAATTTGATAACAGAAAGCTTGAAGAATTATATGACAGCAATGGTATAACTCACAACTTCTCTTATGCAAGGACGTCTCAAGAAAATGAAGTTATAGAGAGAAAGAACATAACTTTGGTATATATAGCCAAGAACATACTGTGTGAAAGTGGACTACCTCATGATACTAGGCAGAAACCATATCCATAGCATGTTATGTACTTAACAGATGCCTTATAAGACCTATACTCAAGAAGACCCCCTATAAGCTATGGAAAGGAAGAAAATTGAATGTTGATTATTTTCGAGTATTTGTGTTAGCCCCAAAAAAATTTTTTAAATTTAAGCATGATTATATTAAATTGAGTAAGTTAGATTAGCATTAATTAAGTTTATAAGTAGGTTATGTTAGCATTAATTAATATGACATTAAATGAATAAGTAGCATTAATTGATTGAGTTAGGTAAGAGTTAATGAAAATAAATGAGTTAGATAGCATGTATTAAATGTGTTAGTTGATGTAAATGAATTAGAGGTAATTTAATGTGTCAATTGGGCTTTGGGTCCAAATGAAAGGAAAAGAGAAGAGAAAATGAAGTGGGCTTAAGTTGTTAGTAGTGTAAAGGAAGGAATGAAGAGGAAGATGAAGGAGTTAGACAAATGGGCCTTTGGGCTTAAGTGAAGTGATGAAGGAGTATAAAAGAAGTGAATTAGTAGAGGAAAGAAGGAAAGAAACGAAAATAGAGGGAGAGAAGAGGAGGTTTCGTAGAAGTGGAGAAGAGAAGGAGAAAAGAAGAGCTTTTGGCTAGGGCTTTGATTTTCTAAGAGTTTAAGTGGGTTTTTGAAGAAAGTGCAAGAAGAAAAAGTGAAGAGGAGAAGCTAAGCTACCTTTTGAGCCAAGAAACTCTTGGGTT
>JANPWT010504254.1:0-12358 GCA_024678245.1 Erythroxylum densum | reverse complement strand
TTTCCATTGTTCTTAATTTTCTTATGATTTTCCCTCTCCCTCTCCCTCTATATATAATACGTAACACACACACACACACACAAATAGAAGAAATATCAACTAGTAGATAAAACTCACATAAACTAGGAAATATGGGCTGTTGAGTGTTGTTAGGCTGCTGGAATATCACATTTTAGGTCTAGATTTCAACTTAGGTTGTTGGAATTTTGAGTTTGGATTAGTTTGAATTTTAGGATTTGATTGATGGAAATTTACGCTAGAGTTTTAGGCCTTCATATAGCTGGAATTTTAGTGTGGTAAACAAGGAATGGAGTTTAGGAAATCACTCTTGTAAGAAAACATCACACTTTCTATTGAAAACTTAAGGTACTTAAGGTTATATGCAAAATTTAGAATATTTTATTCTTGAAGGGTTAAGTACACATATTTACAGAAGTTTTTAGAATCCTTATTCTAGTAGGAAAAGGTTCCTAACTAAAATTTTAAAAATAAATTTGAATCCTATTCCGATAAGGATTCTTTATTCGCAAATAAGCTTAAGTCCTAAACCAATTAGTACAATATATCTGACATTATTACACCCTATCTAATAATAAAAACTTAGCATAAAGTAATTTTATTTAATCTCTTGTTGCCCTTTCTATTCCTTTAATTCCCGTTTTTCATTCCACCAAAATAAAGCCTGTGGTTGACTAATACTCCCTCTTTTACTTTGTTTATCAACTCTAAAATCTTTTGCATCAATGTGTGTTTGTGTGTCTCTACGTGTACATGCCTGGATGATTTAAACAGAACTTGTCATAGAAGATCAAACTTTCTCCTCTCTCTTATCAGGGACGTTCAAGCTTGCACCTAACTCATGTTACTTTCAGTCCAAATGGAGAGGAGGTTCTCCTTAGTTATAGTGGGGAGCATGTATACCTAATGAATGTTGATCATGGTATGTTTCTTTGTCTTGTGAGATTGGATTTTCTGCCCAGATGGTAATGATACTTGATAATCTAATCCTTAGTTTAATTTTCTAGTTGCCTATGGTCTTCCTGGAATCGGAAGCTTAACCTGTGACCTTTAGCATTCACAAGTGTAATGGATCGCTGTTTGGAAATTTTCTTTTTTTGTAACTTTTCAACGTTAATTTTGTTTTCTTGTAACTTTTCAAAGTTCTGTCAAATTCCCTTTGTTCTTTCATCCTCACTTAATTTATTAATTCTTTGTTAGACTGGTTGTTATTGGGTCAATTGTTATTGAATTTAGCTGAATGATGTATGAAGTACTTCTTTGCAGGTAGTGGAAATGCCATGCAGTACAATACAGGAGACCTTACAAAGCTGACGACCTTCACTCCGTTGTTTAATGGGCTAGAATTGCAGTGGCTACCACCTGATCTACCCAGAACTATTAGGAGTTCTAAAAGCAATTCTGTGGTGTGTTTCATATTTTGGTTTGCTTTATTCTTTATTCTGTTTCTGTTTATCAATATTATCCATGCTCACATTGTTGTTACAGCTTGAGAAATGCAGGAAGCTGATTCAATATGCTGAAAAATGCTTAGAGGAAGGGGCAAATTATTTTTCTGGAATTGAGGCTTGCGACGAAGTTCTGGATGGTGATGGTCGTGGTCATGGTCATGATATTGATCCCATGCTTAGGCATGAAGGCCTCTGCATTCGTGCAGCATTGTTACTGAAGGTTTCTGACCAGCTTTATTGAATAACAGTTTTTCATTTCCTTTATATTTTACTAATTGTGTTTTGTTTGTGCTGTAATTTTCAGCGGAAGTGGAAGAATGATGTGCACATGGCCATAAGGGATTGCTATAGTGCTCGTAGAATCAACAGTTCTTCCTTTAGAGCTCTCTACTATATGTCTGAAGCTTTGTCACAGGTAAGCTTATAATAGTAATCTGTCGATTCATCTTTTGCAACACCCACTACAAACTGTGTAGTTTCTGCTTCATTAATCATTCATGTTGCTGCAGACATAGCATTTATTTAAGTGTTGCAATTTTCTTTGAATATGGTCTTTCCAGTTCCACTTATTTAGATCATTTTCCTCATAGGGATGGAAATTGGGTTAATAAGATAACCAAGTTCAAAATTGTTAAATTTGTGCTTTTTTTTTTAAAATTTTACTTGTTGGCTCTTAACCATGTGTGGATATGCCTTTAATTTTGTATGTGTATGTGCAATTTATTTGTATCAAACTTGCAAAAAGATGACAACTTTTGGTGGTTTACATGCATCTTTGACTACTTTTAGTGTTATACAATCACTTCTTGTTAGACACATTGTAGGAACAATTTTTTTGTAAACATTATGCGGTAGACGGTTTAGAGAGGTTAATTATTATATACCGAGCCTAAGATGGCTGACTGAATCTTGTGAAGGGGTTTTGTGTTCTAAAAAGGGGACATATAAGTGGCTGGTTGTGCTTGCCGCATATATCGTGATATTGAACTGCTAATGGTACTTAGGTTTCCCTTGGCTGTTATAGCTCAGTTGCTGATTAATTAACTTATTGCAGTTGGGAAAATATAAGGAGGCTTTAGAGTTTGCCCTTGCTGCTCAATGCTCTGCACCCTCCAACACTGAGATGTCTGAATGGGTGGAGAATATCAAAAAGAATCTTGCTTCAGGTTTTTGTTCTGGTTGTCCTACTCTCGCTGGAAATTTTCTTTGAAAAATGAAACATGAGAAAGGATGCAATTCTTCAGTTATTCAACCATCATTTTAGTACCAGTAGCTATGAAAGTACTTATCTATAAATATTATTCTTTCCTTTCGAGATTAGAACTTCATCTAATTGCATATTTGTTTGACTAGCTGAAGCTGAAAAGATTAATAAGACAAACGATGGAGTTCCAAGGCCTGAACCAAGAAGTGGTAGAGCACTGTCATTGAGTGACATACTTTATCGATCAGAGGCTAATAGTGATGCTTCACAAGATGCTCCTAGGTCTGAAAGGGAAGATTCTGACTATGACGAGGAACTGGAATTGGACTTTGAAACATCCGTTCCAGGTGATGAAGCTCGTGATATTCATTCCAACATTCTTCACGGAAGTCTAAATCTCAGAATTCATAGAAGAGGAGATTCAACTAGAGAAACAAGCTGCACAAATGGCTCATGTGGGTCTCCTTCATCCTCACAAAGTGATCGAACACCTTATCAGGTTCACACTCTGATCTTCATTAAATGTTTTGTTTCCAGTTATCCATTATACATTAAGAGAAAACAATTTCTTGTTTTTTTAGTACTGAACTTGGAACTCATGGGAATGCTGTTCTTTAGGTTTGTTATGAAGGTGTTTAGTGTCAAGAAATGGCAATAATTGCTTGTGTTTCTAAGATGGACATACTGGATAATAGCCAATCCCCCTATGGTTATGCCAAGAAAACATTGTCGTTATTGCTTTTTGTCTACAAAAATTTGAATGGATTGTTAAATGGGTGAAACATGATGGGGGGAAAGATACTAATATCTTTTGGTTTTTAGGAAGTAGCTTAATGCTTTACTCCATACTTGATTGGACAAATTCTCTCTGTCTGTGCCTCACTTATGCATGCACACACAGGATTGTTATACTAAAATACATGAAAGTCGATATAGTATCAGATGTATACCTATCCAAGAATTGTTTGATGAACTTTGGACTTGCTGTCTCAATATTACTTCCTATAAATTTTGGAGTTCTCTATTGTTGCAGCTGACTCATTCATAAACTTTAAATATCTTTCAATCTAAGATTATTTCCTCGTACTTATTTTATGTTGCAGCCAGAGGTAGCCTTTGATATGAAGCAGAGATATGTGGGCCATTGTAACGTTGGAACTGATATAAAACAAGCCAGCTTTTTGGGCCAAAGAGGTTACTTTTGTGATGAATTTTCTTTATTGCATGTCTTTTGTTTCTGCCTTCAGGTTTATCCGTTGTGTCTTGTTTGTCAGTTATTACTAGGGGTCCTGTATAACAATTAACAAGGTGCCTCGTTAGATTTGACTTGGATTTTGTTATTGGGAAATTACTGTGATCTCGTTGATAACATATTTTATAGTAGTTAATTTGGTTTATGGTTTTAATCAAACAATGTATAGGTGACTATGTGGCAAGTGGAAGTGATGATGGTAGATGGTTTATATGGGAGAAGCAAACTGGTAGACTAATAAAAATGCTACTTGGAGATGAAGCTGGTAATATGCCCTCCCTCTGACAATACTATTCCTTTCCCAAAAGTTTATTGTCTGTTGTTGATTAACCTGATTCACCTCCACTTCCCTCGACAGTTGTGAACTGTGTGCAGAGCCATCCATTTGACTGTGTCGTGGCAACCAGTGGGATTGATTACACAATAAAGGTGACGACAGATGTATTTGGGTTCACCTGCTAAGGTATAGTTTTCTGATTTTCCTGACATGTTACTGTAGATTTGGACTCCAAAGGCTCCTGTTCCATCAATAGTGGCTGGGGGAGCAGCTGGACCTGAGACTTCTAATGTGTTGGAAGCTATGGAAAGCAATCAGCGTAGACTGTGTCATAATCGTGAAGCTATCCTGTAAGATTGGCATAGTCAAAGACTTTAGCATTTGAATTATAACATAAGACTCATTCAACGTCAACCACCTTCAGTAGGCGGGTTTTTCACTTTTACAAGTTAATTGACATTTATGAGCACTTCTAAACACAAACCTAATGGGCTTTGGCCTCAAGAAATGCAAAAATTATCACATAATAGTTACATTCATCATCTTATCTGTGAGAAAATTAGTGAAGGCCAATTCAAAACTAGCTCAGCTCATCTGTGACAACGGGATTGCTTATGTTGAAGTCACAAACCTAATAGGCTTTGACCTCAAAAAATGCAAAAACTATCACATAATAGTTATGTTCCATAGATCAGCTTATCTGTGAGAAAATTAGTGAAGGCCAATTCAAAACTAGCTCATCTCATCTGTGACAACGGGCTTGCATATCTTGAAGTCACAAAGCTAATCGGCTTTGACCTCAAGAAATGCAAAAATTGTCACATAATAGTTACGTTCCATAGATCAGCTTATCTTTGAGAAAAATAGTGAAGGCCAATTCAAAACTAGCTCAGCTCATCTTTGACAACGGGATTGCATACCTTGAAGTCCCCTGCTCCCTTTCTCCCCAATTTCATGATATGCATTTCTGTTCTTAACATCAAGTGTTGAATAATCCTTTTTGTTTGAGATACATTATTTATATCAAGTTTAGTTGTGCTTATGATGCTTATACAATGCTAGTTTCAGCCCCTTTGAATTATTGGAGCGTTTTCGGATGCACGACTTTTCAGAAGGATCTTTACACCCTTTTGAGTGTGCTCAGAGCTAAGCAGAGTTCAAAAATGAAAATGAGCTAATCAAATTTATATGGTGAGAAGTTTGTGAGTAACAAATTCCTCTCCTTCAAGTTTTATATATCTTACTGAAAGTGGCATTCTTAGTATCTTTGAAACTGAATTTATTGTATGTTAATTGGTTTGGCCTTCTGTGTTGTTGTTTCTCCAAGTACCTTTCCTCCCAATTGGAGGAGCTCCCTTAGCTATAAGCCTGTGACTTCTATAGATTTTTGGACAACCATTATCTCTTGAAAATTGCAACTCTTGAAACTGCTGACATGTAAAACTTCATCATCCACAGGAAATGCTTCATTTTATTACCTTGAATGACATTCGTGCTCTAATTCATCTGATGTGAAAAAGTGAACTTTATTCAATTTGTTCATGATTCAGCTCCAGGAAAGTACTTGCACAAACAGGAGACATACTTTGCCCAAAATTCAGTAGATGTAGGAAGATTAAGTTTGATATGTGTGAATCTGTGTATAATATTAAAGAGGTGAAATGACAAGCTGAGGAATCAGAATACAGAACTGTTTCTTGAAGTGGATAAACTCAGAATGAGCAACCTGCCAAGGCTGCTCGACTTTCCTTCTACTATGTTATCACTTACAATAATATCATATCCGGCACACAAAGTAGACCAAGAATGAATGCGAGTTCTTAGGTATAAAAAGGTGTTGGCTGTTTTACGAGTCCAAGCTTTTAGTCCCTTGATACATCTGCTGTGTCTTGTTGATGCTCTACGAGGATGTGATGAATTCTCTGGTGACATGTTGAGGTTCATTTGAATGTAGTAGATCTTTGATTTGGATTGAGTTGAGGTCTGACATACATGCTTTAGATATTTTGTTTGGAGAAACAAAGTATGTTAATGATAGATCGTATGAACTAGATTTTCTTATGTTATCTATGCTAATGCAACCTAGTGGGCTGGAAATGAAGCAAATGTTTTGTTACAGGAGGGGATGAAAAACGGAGGCAACTGATGGGGGTGGCGGTAACAACTAGTTGACCTTGTAAGGGCTAGGGCACCCAACATAGGGTCAAATCTAAATAAGGAAAAGATGGAGTAATATCTGTTGTTACTTTTTCAAGAAAGTGAATATTTCTCTCTATCTCTCTTTCTCTCATTTTTCGTTGTAAATTTTGTAGAATAGATCAATGTCTGGTGAAATGTCTGTGTATCCTTTATATTGTACATAATTTTGAGCCAGAAAGAGTTATGATTGAATGTGTAATGCTTTTCTGCTTTTTAACCTTTTGTTTTTCTTTATCACTTCTTAATGATCGTCGCATCAAGAACCAACAAGATCCCCACCATATCAACATTGTTGAAGAAATTGCTACTGAACATATGAACTGATTTTATCACCTGCTCAAGTTAGAAGGATTGTTGGTGCATACATGAAAGTTAATTGCTTCCTGAGTAAAATGAGGAACGAC
Organism: Erythroxylum densum; assembly: GCA_024678245.1. NCBI lineage: Eukaryota > Viridiplantae > Streptophyta > Magnoliopsida > Malpighiales > Erythroxylaceae > Erythroxylum > Erythroxylum densum. The sequence goes on along the minus strand of JANPWT010504254.1, from coordinate 5,553 downwards.
ATCCTTAGCTTTTCTTTTGCGCGTGCATATGGGCGTGTGGAGATTGGACATCCTTTGAGATTAAGCTACGTGTGAAACATGTGAAGAAGCAGATGTATGACCAGTGTAATCGTGTGAGATCTTGTCTGCATTTGTTTATTGTTCTATAGTTCAAGTTTTACGCATATATTGTTTGATTTTCTTGGGATTCCTGTTCTGACCTGCTTACTTTTTCTTCCAATTATATTTTATGTTAATCTGACTCGCATAATGTTGGTCAAACAAGATGCAATCATAGTATATAATAGTTGGTATTCTTAAATTGTATTGTCTTAATCATACCACGGCAGGCTCAGTTGGACCACCCAGGACTAAGAATCACCGGTTTTTGTGATATTATGAACGCACCAGACAATCTTCAGATGTGACTAGTTAGGTCACATAATTCGGCTGTTATTTCTTGGCCTGCAGGTACCTGACGAAATTCTGAAAACCGAAGTGGAATTCTTTCCTTTTCTGCCATGCTTTTTGGTTCAAAAACAAAGTAATAGGAACTAGAGAAATTGAAGAACGCTTATTTGCTATGATATACAATACGAAAGAAGAAACCTTTGAACGAAGAATTTTCAACTTTCAAGCACTCCATTCCATCCGCTAAGAAAAATTGCTGTCTTTTATGTGACTGGAACTTTTATTTGGATATTTGTTCGTTCGAGTCAAACCGAGGAAATGCGAAATTAAATTGTGGAAGTGACTTGAATGGTGTTTGATTGATCCCTTATAATCGGGTGGAGTGTGGGTCTAAGGGCCCTTTGCCAGTCTACCTACGGATTCCACATTCTTGTGTGCAAGAATAAGCAATGCCCTAAAATTGGGTACGGCAAGTTTACATGTCGTTTAGTTGGTGGAATGTCTACTAAAAATAAGAATTAGCAGGTAAAGAAAAGGATTTTTGAAGATTTCATTCAAAACTCTTTTCATGAGATACAAAGGTCATTTCCAAAGTTAAACATTATTCTTTATTAAACTTGTATTTCCTTTCCACGAGTATAGTCTTCATGTTTCTTATGATCAACACGAACAAGGGTTGGACATGTTTCTTTTAAAGTCATGACTGAGCTATTCAATCCAAAATGATATAAACACAAGGCACAAGGTTTCAGCCCTTACAATCAACTACTGATGCAACGACTCATTTTGGTAAAGGAATCACAATTGAATTATGCATAAACTTTAATCCAAGGGTAACATCGTCTAAGAAATACAACATTGAAGGACAGGACATTATAATCTATGAACAATTTCACTATATATGTGTGCATGTGTGTGCATACATAGTATTTATGAGCTAAACGAAGTAAAAAAAGGGGTTAAGTGTAAGTGGCATAGATGTGAGGGATTGTTTAATATTTAAAATTTAAAATTTGTAAAAAGTTCTATTCAATCATTTAAATAATCTTAAATTAATTAGACTATATTATTTACTTTTTTCCGATAGTTTCATGTATACTTACTAGCATTAAAAAAGAAAGAAAAAGAAAACTTAGATAGGACTTAGGAGCTAACCCAACTCAGACTTGGAGTTGGACAGCCTTTGAATTGTCTTGTTGGTACATCTTTGATGAAGTATATGATTAAAAAGTAAACAAATGACTCGCACATCATATATAAGGACGCTCGCTAATTCGTGGTGATGGAGTAATCTATATACGTGCGACTTTCTTTCTGTGTCCGACCAGTAAGCATTAACATATTAGCAGCCCTTTCTCTCTCTCTCGGAAACAAGAGAGACATAACACTATAACAGCAACGAATATTGCCATGCCAAGTTGGATTTCATAATTTTCGCATCCGAAGAAGCTATCGGTCACTTCAAGAGAAATTGTCTTATTTAAGTTTCAGCTGATTCACATCAAGACTATGAAGTTTAACACTTCATCGCAACCAAACCCAGAGTGTTGCATGTGTGGAGATTGCGGTTTTTCTTGTGAGCTTTTCCTCTGCAACATTTGCCAATTCAGATCTCAACACAGGTATCTACATACCCTTCAATACAAGAAAGAGCATAAATTTACTTATATCTTTTCTGGGTTCGGTTTGTCTCATCGTAATTATCACAAAGTTCTTATATGTTTCTGCTTTGGAACTCTTAATTCTACAGATACTGTAGCAATCTCTATCCAAAAGCCGAGTCCTATCAAGTTTGCAATTGGTGTCTAAGCCATGATACCAAGGAGAAGTCTCAGAATTCTTCATCGTCAAATAAGAAGAGCTGCGATGATGATAACAGAAACAGCAAGAAAACGAAGAGGAATAGCAATATTGATCAAGGAGGGTTAAAGAGTCAAAGGGGCAGCCAGCAGTTGCAAGTCAATAACCTCATCAAGAAGCAAAAGTCTCCCCAGAGATCGCCATCGACGAGAAGGAGGATCATCACACAAGGTAGGTTAGAGGAAAAGCTTAGAAGGACAAGATCAGAGTATATATCAAACAACAATGGGATCACAAGGCAGGTTTTTATAAATAAGGTTAGAAGATATAAGCTTTTGGATGAAGTTTCAAGTTGATGGCTGATACATCAGTTTTGTCTAGAAGGAAACTGCATGAAGAAAAAAAGAAGAACAAAGAATCAATCATCCTTGACTTCAAGGTCACGAAAAGATTGCCGTGGTTTTGTTTGGTCCTGGGAATTTTTGGTCCCAAAAGGTGATAAAAAAATACAAAGATAATGGTGGAGTTATATGTGTTTCAGTTCAACGTATGGAAAAGGAATGGGAAAGATTCCAGGTTAAATGGGGTTTATTCAGGGGACATGATTTTTATATCTTTCACTCTTTACTTACAGTATTTTGCACAACAAGATCTTGTCGGTCAACCCCTACTATGGTTGTTACCTAGTGAACAAGCATCTTTAGATCCCAAATTGAGGTTGTTACGCCACTATTGTTTTGAGTGGTTAATACGACTGGGTTTGAATCATAGCCAGATTAGATGTATGCACGTATTCACTAAACATAGAAAAAGGGTATTTAAGTATACATGGAAACATACATCTTAGATTATTTGTCAAGAGCTTAAACCTATTGGTGAGACATTAACAACTTGGAAAACAAGAACCGACGTACCAACCGAAAGAGCCCCTCTTGGCCTTCAGGAGATCCTCCGACGAGATGCGCAGAACGCTATGTACTCAAGAGCTTTAATTTAGTGTTGTAATTTTCTTGTGTAATAAAAAAAAAAATTTGGTGATGACTTGGGGGTAAACGCCTCTATGATACAGTGTAGAGATTTCATTTCACCACTGCCAAAACCAATCTTCACGCCAACGGTCAAGGTATTTTTGGCGGGTAGTGTGGCTTTTTCAGTGGACCTGTTGCTTCAATTAATATAGACTTTCTGAAGTCTCCATATCTATGTATGTTCTGCTCAGAGCGAAAGTGCAATGTATTTGGAGTAGGTTCGTGAATAATTTATATGGTTTTTAGCTGACATAGGCTGTAAACGTTGATTCATATGACAATATGCAAGGCTGTACATTTTCTAAATTTATTATAGGATATTAAGGAGACAACATTAATTAATAGGATACTAAACAATACTGTCATGAAATTCAAATTTAGTTAGTATCTTCAATGATAATTAGATCATGTAAACCAAATTAAAACCTTGACATCAATACTTGCGTATTGTCAAGAGAAATCATGAAAAGAAAAGAATACGAAAGCTCAGCCCAATGATTGCAATTTCTTGTATTCTATTTTGGAGCTGTTTCAATATTGCTTTACATTTTTCTTACTTTTCAATCTTGCCTTAACTATTTATCTCTTCACTTTCGGTGAAAAGGATAATTTGAATATAATTTAGACTCGTATTCAAAAAAAAGAATTCAAACATTACAAAAAAATGTAATTAGCCCCCCTGAAGTAAAATGTCTTATAGGTTCACAGATTAATATTATATTATTAATTTCACCAACTTTTAAAGTTGTATTTTATTGATTCACGTGATCAATCTTTTAGTTGTTATATCATTAAGGTCATTATAGAGATGAGGGTTTCTTATTTTTCCAGAATTTTCCTGAACATCCATGTTTGATTCATCCACGATATGAATTAAACATTTTTGCACCTGAGACTCAGAAAGTTCAATTGGTTATTTGGGTTTTTGTAATTCGGTTTGGCTTGTTACAACAAATTATTTCATTGAGCTTAACTTGCTTAGACCCATTTCATTGTTTAGATTTTTTAATTAGAATAAAGGTCTAGTGCATCCTCTGAATTCAGGCATAAAATACTAGTGATTTTTTATTTTATTCTATCTTACATCTAAGTTGGCATTGGAAGGAGAAAAGTTCAAAACACGGGAAAAAAGTCTACCAATCTATATATTATAAAACATCTATCAAGGTTACACACCCAATTTTCTATAAACAATTTCAATTTGTATAATATTTTGCTATTTGTTATTTTTATTTGTACTTAAATTTTTAGCATGTTTCCAAAATTATCTAATATCTCATTTAGATTCTCTATTCTTAAGAGTCAATAACAAATGACTTTTTTTTTTAATTACACCCTACGTTAAATTCTTAAGTGAAGTATAGGCCTACACTCAAAATTGAACTAAAATTTATTTTCTTATTTATTTTAATTTCATTTATACATAAGTTACGAATAAGAGGACGATTCTTGGAGGAATTGATAAGATTATTTCTTTGTAATTGGAAGGTCATGAGTTTGAGTCATAAAAATAACATCTTTGTAAAAATGCAAATGAAAGACTGCATATAATTGATTATCTTCATTAAACCCTTGCAAAGCAGGGAGCCTTATACACTGAATTTACCTTTTATATAAGTTGTGAATGACATAAAGAGAGATTCAACATTGAGGGAATTATTAACAAAATAATTTAAAAGAACTAATATGGTAAAACAATAATTTCTAATTAAAACAAAACGCCTATTCCATAATCTCACAAAATAAGAAAATATTTTGGGCTCGATGAGCTTTTTTGCCTAATCCACACCTTCTTAAATAATTTTGATCTAATTCACTTTGCCACTCCATTCATTAAATAATTTAGCTTAATCCAACTTTTTTTAAGCAACTACTCCTATTTTTACTTTTTTCAATGAAATATCTTTAAAAGTTTGAGAAAGGGGCAATTTAGATCCTAATATTTACTCCAAATTTTAATTTAGACTCAAATATTTGGGAAAATTAAAAATCTCAATCTTAGAAAAAATAATTTAGTCCCCAAATTGATGGAATCTTATCTTTCTATCCAGTTTTTGTTTATTAGAGGTCCATAACACTGTTTGTCGATTACTTTCTGGCTCCATCTTTGTTGGGCCCCCGAATTTTCTTTTATGATGTTATTAAGCATGAATTGTGTTAATTATGTGTTTATGGCTTAGTTTGATTTGAAATTGAGAGTGTTAGTGGATAATTGAGGTTTATTTGAGTTTATTGTGGGTTAATAGGAATTAAAGGGTAAGAGTAGACATGTTTGAGGGTATTTTAGGAAGATTGCTTGAGGTGGAGTGATTTAGGCTTGTCTAGGAGGGGTAAG
>JANPWT010502989.1:0-12370 GCA_024678245.1 Erythroxylum densum | reverse complement strand
CGTCTGCATAGTGTAAAGTGGCAGCGCCGAGAGGACGGCTTAGGTTAACGTAACCCTGCCCGCAAGGGAGACCATCCTGGCGTGCCACCCAGAAAGTTTCCGGTGAGCATTGTCTAGGATATGCTAATAAGTGCGCCTGCTCGGTCTCTCATGGAGCAAGGGAACCCCTAGGTACCGGCCTAGATTATGCGTGCGAACTACCTGAAGCCCTTCGCTAATGCGCTGCATAGTGGCGCTAGAAACGTTCTTAGAGAAAAAAATCCGTGTTTTGGCTCTGCTCACTTGCTGCCCAAAAGCTCGACAGAACACATCAAGCGTCCGAGCAATAACCAGAATCTGACTTTCCTCAACCTCCGCAAAAAGCATGAGATCATCGGCAAAGAAGCGGTGGGAGAGAGGAGGGCACGTGCGTCCCAACCTTAGCGGTTTTCATGCCCCCCTGGCCACCTCCGAAGATATGAGATGACCCAATCTCTCCAAGAAGAGAACAAAAAGATAAGGCGAGATGGGGTCGCCTTGCCTGATTCTGCGAACAGGCCAGAAGGGCTCAGAAGCGGCGCCTTGCCAAACAACTTGGAGAGAAGTCGTCATAACACACTACAGAATCACCCAAATGAGGTTGTCCGGAAGGCCAATATCCTCCAGCGTCTCCTTAATAAACTGCCAGTGAAGGCGGTCGTACGCCTTTTCCAGATCCACTTTGATCGCCAGATAGCCGATGTTACCAGCCTTCTTCCTCATAGAGTGGAGCACTTCCTGGGCTATAATAATATTATCCGTAATATGCCTGCCCGGGATAAAGCTGCACTGGGTCGCGGCAGTCAAATGGTCCATGTGAGATTTCAACCTATGCACTAGAACTTTAGAAATAATCTTATACAACACATTGCATAGGCTAATCAGCCAGAATTGAGAGACCTGCGTCGGGGAGGGGGTCTTCGGGATAAGAACCAGGAGTGTGCAATTTAAGTCTTGATCCCAACATTCCTGTCTGAAAACTTTCTGAATAAACTCCACCACCGCCGGCCCGACCGTGCCCCATTGTTTCTGGAAAAAGAGGACATTAAAGCCATCACCGCCGGGGGCTTTGTTGGGATGCATCCCGAAAACAACACTTCTAATCTCATGAGCCTGAACAGGTCCAGCAAGCGCCTGGACATGAGCCTCAGTAAGAGGCGGGAAGGCGTCGGTGAGAGGGAACCGGAGGGGCGGCTCCTCGACCTGAGTGTAAAGTTGGATAAAATAAGTGGTGACCAGGTGACGAAGCTGGACCGGATCGAAGATACTATGGCCCTCCGAGTCGAGGAGGCGTTCGACACGCAGCTTTCTCCGCTTGGAGAGGGTGAGCGTATGGTAATACTTGGTGTTCCGATCACCCTGGGAAAGCCAGTCGCATCGGGCATGCTGATGCCAAAACATCTCCTCCTCGCACAGAACCTGTAACAACTCACTACTGAGCCTGTCCTCCAACGCCTGCAGCGAGGCCGTAGGACCAGCCGTCATGGCACGCTGAATCCCTTCCAGCCAGGCAACAAGCTTCTTTTTTTGGAAAAAAATGTTCCCGAACACCTGCCAATTCCAGCGTTGGAGGTGGGTGGAGAATTGGGATAAGGAGTGACTCATCGTGTCCACTGTCGAGTTCCAATACTCAGCGACGATCCCCGGAAAGCCGGAGTGCGTTAGCCACGCATTCTGGAACCGAAACGGAGGAGAGCTCGTAAGCCTCGGTAAAGTCGAAAAAAGTTGGAGGAGCATAGGGCGATGATCGGAACCGAGGAAAGGAAGATGCTGGTTGACCGTGTGGGGGAACTGCTGGACCCAAGCAGACGACCCAAACACCCGATCAAGCCGAGCCTGTACCTGCCCTCGTCTCCAAGTAAATTTAGAACCTACATACCCTAAATCATGAAGAGCACAGTGGTGGACCCAATCTCGAAAACGTCGACTCACAGTCGGAGTCGCGAGGGCTCTTCCCCGTCTGTCCGAGCTCTCCAGTTTTGCATTAAAATCTCCCCCCACAATCCAAAGGCGAGTAGTAAAGCTGCCCAGCCACGTGAGCACAGTTCGAAGACTACATACTGCAAGGAAACTTGCGGACTGGCATACACAACAGTAAGGTCAAAGGAATAAGTCATGTACTGCACAGAAGCATGCAAGAATTGCCTATGAGCTAAGACGACCGAGATATCATAATCCGCTTGTCAAGGTAACCGGATACCCCCCGAGAACCCTTCGGCTTCAATACGAAAGGAAAAGTCATAACCTAAGGCCCGGATAACAGCCTGGGCCCGATTGCCACTAATCTGGGGTTCCAGCAAGGCCAAGATACCCGGTTTATAGCTACGAGTATAAGTACACAGGATGGTTTGGAACTTCGCCCCTCCTACGCCTTGATAATTCCAGAAAATAATCGACATAAAAAAGCGAGGGAGAGAGACCGACCTCTAAATCGCCACTGGGCGCCCGGTTAAATCATCTTGGGCCTCCCCTATAGCAGGAGCCACTAACTCTGTCTCATTCGGGCATGGGCCCATTGAGTCCTCCTTGCCCTCCGGGTCCATCATAATATCGGGAGGATCGGAAGGGGGAATTTATGGGAGGGTGGAGGCTTCCCCAGGGTCCTCCAGTCCCTCTATACTCGGGGGCCGCTCCGCGATCACCGGAAGCTGGGCCTCAAGAAGGTGATTATCGTAGATCATATCTGAATGGGACGGAAGAGTGACTGCGAGATTCTGCTTAGAGGCCGTGGGTTTGAGTTGAATTAAGGAAAACGGTGCGGCTACGTGGGCAGTACTCGCACTGGTCTGTCTGTGAACTGCCCGAGTCATGGGTTGTACCAAGATATTTTTGTCTTTAGCAGTTTGAGGGGCCTTCTTGGGCCAGTTAGCGACTTTAGGAGCCCTGGTCTTGTTGGAGGTTTGTCCAGTTCCATTAAAACTGAACAAGTTCAGTTTCTGTCCAATGCCAACTGGGGCGCCAACCAAATTACCTTCCACGTTAGAGACTGTCGCGTTTGTCACAGCATCGTCATTTACTAGCACTGCGTAACGGGAGCCTCGAGCCGTCTCTCCCCTGCGTACGGCGCTAGCCTTGTCTTGCACCAGACCGTTAGCAGCTTTGGTACGTCGGCGTTGGACGTTCATCCACGGCCCAAAGCCGGAAGGATCCTTAGTCGTCGGTGGTCCTCTGGCCACCTCCATCGGACCGCTAGGCACGGCTTGCGCGGAGCCCGTGCTGGCCTCCGATGGTGAGGCAACGGCAGCGGCAGGAACTTTCTTGGCACAGGCCGTTGGGGAATGTCCGACCACTCCACACGTTAAGCACACCTGGGGGAGCCCTTCGTAGGCGACGAGTAGGGTTTCCCCATCAAGTTCGACGCTAGGCGTCAGAGGTTTGGCCAAGTTGATTTCCACAGCAAGCCTGGCAAACTTCCCCCGGTTGGCAAGCAGCGTTGCCTCATCAATGCAGACCGTTTGCCCCACAAGGTTCCCCAGAGCCTCGAGGATTTGAGGATGGTAGCGTGCGATCGGTAAGTTGGGGATACGAATCCAGACGACTGCACTGTTGATCACGGCCTGGGAGGGTCGGAATGAGGGGCTCCATCTTTGTACAGTGATAGCCTACTCAAAAATCGTCCATAGCCCCTCCGTAAGAACCCGGATATAATCGTCGTCCTCTTGAAAGTTGACCAGAAGGAAATCGTGATCTAAATCCACCATCTTGACACGGCCACGCAACTTCCACATTGAGCGCAGGCGGTTGCTAAGCACGGCGAATCCCAAACGACGGCCCAACACCTTCATGACCAATGCCTTTTCCCACTGTTTGTCCAGTTTGCCCTTCAGAGACAACGATAGTATGATACTGCCTCCCTTTTCATCAACTACCGACGTGATGTCGCCCTCGCCTACGTCGACTGGCACTTCCTCTGGCCAAGCAGACGTCGCCGCAGAACCAATATCCGGGGAGCCCCCCGTAACCGCCGCTATATAGGAGGGCTGCATTAGGGACTGATCGCCATCTCGCTTTCGAGTTATCCCTTTCTTGGGTTGGTGACCCTTCGGGTTGGAGACAGACATGGTGGCCAGTGCTGCAGACTAGCCCGCACCGTCCGCTCAGCTAACAGTAAACAAACGAAACAAGAACTGCACCTTACGCCGGCAAAAAAAAACGTACTATCACAGTAGCTTTCAGACCAGGAACCAGTGTTTTTACTGTTCATTCAATAACAAGATCTAAGCATTCATATTTATTTTTATAGATAGCGTTTCTATGCTTTGACTTCAATATAACTTGCAAAACAATTCTAGCTTGGTGAACTCTCGTAATAGATTTTACCCTAACCAAGAAAGATCGGATAGTTCTCTCTTGAGAAAGTCATCAAGCCCTCTTGATTAGCGATCAAAACATGCCAAATCATCTCTCGATCTTAATATATGAATTCGATTATTAAATCATCAACTCTCATTTCTTCAATTCAACACAACATAAAAATATGAATAATTCTTAAGAAAAATATAATTTCATTAAATCAAAGAACCAATTTAATAAATCCAATTCTAGGTTCCTTTTTACCAAATCTATATCCAAATTATTTCATAATAGAATCAGGAAAAACAACCTATAAATAAGTAAGAATAAGAAACAAAGAAAACATCCTCATGGTTCTTAGATCTTGATGGATTTCTCACTTCCTCTTCTAAGATTCCCATTCTGTTAATCTCTAACTGCTTTAATTAGATAATAATGGATTATTTTCTCTAAAACTGATCTGCTAGCTAAAGCTCTCTTATGGTTCTTATCACCTCGCTTCAAAAATATGTGAATCTTAGATTTTCTGTCAAACATGACCCTGACACGGTATCATGTTTGGCTCCATGTTGCTGTACATATATTTTTAAAATTTGTATGTAGTGAGTCGCCGCCAATACAGGGATGAGTACAAGTCTATGTAACCACCGTGATGGTAAATATGGACTAAGCATGGGGCATGTCATACGCATTTGGAGAAATAGAATGCCCCTACTTTGAACATGGCATGAACACTAGATCATATTAATACCACATTTCTTAAGTAAAAATCTTCTTAAGAAATAAGATAGGGTACGTTTGAATACAGCTAGTGTCACATTATCATGTTATTCCATGTTTTGAGCCCTCTTTCCAAATCTGCCAAAGTTGCTCCAAATTGACTTAAATTTTCTCCAAATTCATTCCTTTTCTTTCGAGATGTTGAAATAAGATCTAAAAAAAATATAAATTATTTTAAGTATCAAATCCTATAAAATACCTAAATATAATTACAATGCTAACAAAATTATAATAAAAATAAAGTTTGTCTATCACATATCAAATTCTTTCACATTTAAACGTTTGTTTGTCCTCAAGTAAAATAATTTCACTTAGTTTTTTTAGGGCACTTAGCTTTTTTAGGCAAGAGTGTTTACTTTATCATGAATACTCTTAGTTATCAACTAGGGCACTTTCTTAAACGGTAACTAACAACACTCTTTAACTTCATGTTTTTTAGTATGAAGTTAATGGAGTGAAATTATTTAATGTTTAATAATTAAAATTATTTAATATTTTATTATATATATATATGTCGAGTAATGAAAATGCTTAAAAGATGCCACATCTACTAGATATATATACAAGTTATATACAAAGTTTCGTAATGTAAATCAAATATCCATTCTACAAACTCAAGAACAAAATTCAATTCAACTTATTCATTAAAACTTATGGTTATTTGCCTAAATACTTTAAATTCACAAAAACAATCACCCTCATTGTGGATTATCTTACTTCCCTGACATAATATAAATAGATCCAAAGCTTGCCAAATTGTGGCTAAGTCATTTTTTCATTAAAATCCTTTCGAACACAATCAAGAAATTTGACAAAATAACAACAAAAGAAAATAAATACAAGATAAAATTGAATAAATTAATCTTGGGATGAGGGATACGATGACAATATATATAGGACTACTGCCCAAAGGCCAATGACATTTTGCACAAAAACCATTTTTATAAATTGTCTCAAGGGATGACTCTATGGTAGCTGTCTCGGTCTCCCCCTAATCCTTGCTCTCAGACTTTGATGTGGCAGCTATAAGCTCGATCCCTCCTTGCTTCATTACCACTGCAAGATCCTTAGTGTCCTCTTTAGGTGATGGCTCCACTGGTGTTGTCTCCTTTTGATTCTCTATATCCTGTTTAGGGTGTGACCTCTCCTTATGCTGGCTCAAACGACGAACTAATGGTAGGAGGACCTTAACAACTAAGTACTACACCAACCTCATTAACATATCACCAATATAGTGTATATAATGCTCCATGTATGTTAAAGTGGGTAGTGGAGGGCTAATAAGGGGCTCGAATCCTAGGGTGGTGTTGTACTCTTGCCTACTCGTCACTCTTTACTTTCTCTCTCTATGCCTAGGAATCTTCCATTACGTGCAGTGGAGTGTCAATAAGTATAAAGGGTTGGCCCTATGCCTTAACCCAAAGGTCTACCTTCCTTATCGCCTGTAAGATATCTATGGTAAGTGGAATAGGAGTGCATACAACCATCAGCTAACACTCAACCTTTAGCACTCACTGTCTCCTTGCCAACTGCATGATAGTTAACCCACTTCTAATCACACCAAAGTTGAATTGATAAAAGCACCATAGATAAGTTGAATAAATGTATACCCTAGATGTGTTCGCACCTAATGACATATGTAGTAGAGGAAGAATAAATCTTAACAGGTGAATACAATTATATTATCGTGTTGAGCACACAAAAAGTGAACAAGTAGCTTGTTCACATTTCTTACTGATGCAAAATAGAAGGCGAATGCTTTAGATTATATTAGATAATAAGGTCACACTTAGACCGTATCATTGTAACAATTTCTAGTATAGACCTTTAGTAGTCCCAATCAAGTTGTGTCCAGCTAGGATGCAAGCTATAGGCATGATCCTTAAAATAGAGTCTGACGTGAATACTAAACTAATTATGGCTAAACTAGTAAAGCACGCCTTCTAGTAGAATTGAATCACTGAATCATCATCCTAATTGGTCTTGTTCTCGTTCAATTGGAATTTACAAATAAGCTCCAGTACCAATTCTTAATAAATTGGTCCTTTTACCTAGGCTGAGTTATCGATGCTGTTTATCGAGTCATGATCAAATGACCTAAAACATTAACAAATTAGTTCTCAATTGCAGATGTAGGTTAACATAGGAGTAGCTATGGTGATGTGTTGTTGTTTTGAGAAACATGATAGGTAATTATAGGCATGTTACTCTTGTGCTAACCTACAAAATCACATTTTACTAATCTAAGTACTCAGCCATAATAAGTAAATTAAGATTCAATAAAATAAATATCATATCATGGGAATAGCATTAAGCAATATCCTAAAACTACTAAAAAAGGAACTTAAACTCTATAAGTAACTTAAATCAAAACATTAAAAACAAATATACATTAGGTCACCTCTTAATAAGCACTTCTCTACAAATCATTTAGTTAGACTTCTTACGCGAATTTTTCCTTAATGATTCCTTAGTTTTATGGATGATGTTACCTTTTTCATTTTTGTTAATCACCTCAATCTTCTTCTTCTTTCTAACAAGTTCAATAGCCTTCTAGTGTATCTTATATTTCTTTAAAATAAGGTTATCCTTCTCTTTTTCTTTTTCTTGTATGACACATATCTCTATGACATCTTGTGTGATTGCTTCTTGTGTAATATAAGACATTTTAGTGTTAATCACAACAAAATAGAGGCAAGCATCATGATTATTAATAATATGATTTATATTTTTGGATCTCGTAAATTCTATTTCTTCATTCATAATACCTAGGATTAACTTCCCATCATGTACATTATCAAAGCCTTAGAAGTAGCAAGAGAGGGTCATTTTAAGATTAATGGCACATATATATGTTCCTCCATAACTAAAATCACGGTCTAATGAAAAGTAAATTTACCAATCTAACCAACACATCCTCTATTGTACCCTTAAGATACTTTATTGATTTATTATAAACTGAGGGCTTATCCTAATTGGGCTGGGATCACCTAATCCTAATTATTAAACAAAAAATAAGGCATTAGATTAATTATAGCTACTAAATTTGCTAATGCATTATTAATAGATAAACTACCAACTTTGAAATCGATGGTAAAACTCCTTGGGTCTTTTATCTTCTGAGGTTGCTTATTCTGGAGGGTTTTAGAGCACTGTCCACTTAGGTTCACTATCAACATTTCCTTGAGTTTCTCTTTTTTTGAAAGGAGATCTTTGTATCATGGCATCTATAATAGATATTCAACTAAAGGCAAATTAGTTTCTAATTGTTTTATTTGCACTCCCTACGATACTTGCATTCACTTGTTCTATCAAGTTAGGCTTAATGTTGCTATGTAAAGTACTTTATTGCCTCTTACATGGAGGCTTACTAAGTTTAAAGCATTGAATTAGTTTCTTGGAAGTGAGCTTTAGTTCTATTAAAAATTTTCATTATAAGATCCTCAAGATTTGGCATCTTTTGTTGTTGTTGTTGAAATAGTATTGGAGGTATTTTTCTTTATTGTCTTTAGTTGCTCCATTAGAAATTTGGATGGTTCCTATATCTCAAATTGCTTGTATTGCTATAAGGGTTATTTTGAGATTTGGCTCCTAACAAAATCAACATGCTTATATTGCTACCCCTGAGTACAAGTTTCTTGACATTCATAATTAAGATGTCCTCCACCACAAATGTTGGAACTTACTACTGAAATTAGTTTGGCTGCCATGCTGATGTTAAAACAAAATGCTAATTTAGTAATAACAAAAGAAGTATTATCACAAAAATATTTTGAAGCAAAATTATATAAAAAATTACGACACAGAGATATTCAATTATGATGTTTAAAATATTCAGAGGTTCCTCAACAATATGGATGTGAATTTTCTACTTATCATAAACAAAGAAAGCAAACAAAATATAATAAATTAAAAGATCCAATACAAGAAGTTAATATTAAAAATAATATACCATATACATAATAGGATGTACAAGAATTTATTAATGCATGTTCCAATCTATTACAAAAACAACTAATTTCACCAAGTACAAGCAAATATTCAGTTCCTGCCTTTTAGGTAAACAATCATTTCAAACAAAAAAGAGGAAAAACGAAGAATGGTAATTAATTGTAAAGAATTAAATAAAGCTACTATAAACGATGCATATAAATTACCCAGAAAATATTATATTATTAGTAAACTAAAAGGACATCATTGGTTTACTATATTATATACAAAATATATTACACAAAAATAAAAAACCATTAACAACCTTTACTTGTCCACCACAAAAACATTATCAATGGAATGTACTACCTTTTGGATTAAACAAGTCCCAAGTATTTGTCAAAGATTTATGGACAATAATTTAGAAGGGTTAGAAGACTTTATACTAGTATATATAGATGATATTATCTTTGCTACTCAAAACTCGAGTTGAAGGTAGGGCGGAACCAAATTACTTAAATCCACCACGCATCCGCTGAGATGACCCAATGTGTTGCACTGGGAATCGAACACGTGACGTTGGGCTAAGCCTCAGGCCCACACTTGAGCTCTGATACTACTTTGCTACCCAAAACTCGAGTTGGAGGTAGGGCGGGACCAAATTACTTAAATCCACCTATTATATTTTCTAACAAAGATAAAGAAGATCATTTATAAAAAAAAAAGCAACAACAGTTCTTACTATATGTAAACAAAAAGGATTAATTTTAAGTTTTGCTATTTAGAGTCTCTAGCTTGGCTTCTAATGTTACTACCATATCATCATTATGGATCCCAATTCTTTGTAGGTTTGCTCTTGTATTGCCCCACTAGTAGTTGTTCAATGAGTTGTTTTTTATAAGATCTTGCAATTCTTCAGGGGTTTTAAAGACGATGTTTCCTCCTAAAAAGCATTTATCAACTACTTAGTCTACTAGCTCAACTCAATCTAGAATATCTACAGCCTTACCATCATTAGATGCATCTATTAAATTTTTAACTCTTCCTCTCCATAACTAGAATTGAATATCATTACCTCTATTACTTTCATTAATACAACAACACCATTACTGTTCGTTATCAAGTATAGGAAAAGAACTATGAACATAAAAATATTCAACATCAATATGTAATTTAAACTATTAATTCATTATCAATGCCAACATAAACATAAAAAAATACAGCTAGCAAGCCTATCATGTGTGCATCAATACCAAATGTCAAATCTTTGCTAATATTTCTTGGTTTATAGAAGACAAATCTATAAGCTTTTTCTTTATAACCTTCCTTTAGGCCTCAAAACATATAATCATTACACTATTGTGGTTATTGTACTTCTAATTCTCAAAAGACTTGGAACTATGATAATGATAGATGATGTCAAACTTAAAGTCATTACCTTAAAGCCTTTACACCTCTAAATGTAACCTAACACTAATAAACTTTAAGCTTATGTTCTTATTCTTCAAAGCTACTATCTCCCTGTCTAGATCGTCAATACGTTTAAACCATTGTTCTTTAATGACCTCCTTCTTCATGAATACCACGAGACTGTTACAAGCCCTTATGGTTTTATCCTTAGCCTCGCTACTTTCCATTACTTGCTTGTCTAG
The DNA here is from genome assembly GCA_024678245.1 of Erythroxylum densum. Taxonomy (NCBI): domain Eukaryota; kingdom Viridiplantae; phylum Streptophyta; class Magnoliopsida; order Malpighiales; family Erythroxylaceae; genus Erythroxylum; species Erythroxylum densum. Next base: position 1,697 of record JANPWT010502989.1, on the reverse strand, counting down.
CTTCTACAAACCCTTTCATAACCCATTTTTATGGAAGTGATAATTTGAAGAAAAAAAACAATATTAAGCCTATAAAAAGGTAATAAAAACATGATGATCTAAGTAAACTTACTTTTAAAAGAATTATTTTAGAAAGTACATAATGTGGTTGAAAAGCATCTCCTTTAAGCTTTATCTATCCCTAGGAGTGACCATCCTATAGACCATCTCAAATATACTCCCAACCTTTTTGAAGATGGTTTTAATGTTTTTCAAGTTGAACTTAGGAATAAGCATTCTTCTTCCCCTAGAGGATTTCTTAGAACATAGAGGATAGCCATGTTCTCCACTTAATAAGGCGAGTAAAGAGGAGAAGGATGAGAAGACTAGGAAGCAAGGGTGGACGTAGTAGGTAGATTTGACTTCATCATTATCCATCACCTTCAGCTTCTTCCTATCCTTGAAAAATGAAGCCAACTAGTTTTTCTCCTTGTTTGCCTTAGTCTTTACAAATATCTTGTTCATGTTCATGTTTATGGTTATCAAGGAAATGACAATGATATTAGTAAAATGTTTAAAAACAAAAATGATAGAGATGAAGAAAAGAAATCTATAATAATGCTCTTCTTTACAAGAAACTTATGATATAATCAAGTTTTGTTTGTCTAGTAAAATCTCTTAAGGTGAGAGTGAGATGGTTCGATTAAATAGTTTTTAAAATAATAACTTCAAAGAGGCATTGTACTTATCTTATTAGAGAACATCTCATCTAAGCCCCTCAAGATAACCATAAAGTTCCTTAAGACTATATAGTTTGATAGCAAGACAAATTTCTACTTCTAATAGTACATGCCTTTTGAAATTGTTAGCAACTAGCACCTACTCCTAACACTTATGTTATACCATCTATTTTGCATTCATACAAGCCTACATAAGTGCATAAACTTAAATAATATGAGGCAAGAGGATACTTCCCTTATATTTTAGGTGATGATTAACCTAAATCAACATGATGTAGGAATGTGGATGCAATTAGATTGAACTTGGGCTTGTGGCATTTAGTATTTAATAGTTTGAAGGATAAAGTGGAAGCCAAAATTTACACTTAAAATTATCATAATAAAACCCTGAATCATTAAGTATATGGTAACATATGCATTTGTCATTGTCTAGAAATATGAGTAAAATCTTTATAAAGATATGGAATTTCTCCCTCATATTCTTAAACATAACTCCTTATAATTTGTCAGGATATAAGCTTGCTTTGAAGTTTTTGTCTAAGTTTTTAAATATGGAGTCCGATAACAAGTTTAAGAGGTTAAGCCTCTTCCTAGACATGACTAAACTAGGTTCATATAACACTTTAAAAAGAGACATGGTTTTTTTGATGGACCCCAAATAATATTTCAACAAACTTATGGGACAAAGGATTATGGCTCTTATAGTTAGACGTTATTAAACTAACATCTTTATAACTTCCAGAGCTAAAATTACTGGTTTCTCTCCCTAAACTACTTTTATCATCCCTACTACTCTTAATAGGAACTACTAGTTTAGGGGATATCTAAATTAGACAGGTTGAAATGCTTAAGATATTTATTTGTTGGACCCCGAACTTTTCTTGAAAAATTTGAATTATTAAATGAGATTAAATGAGGATTTGTTGGTTTTATTTTCATGTGCAAAGAAAAGGGAAATTCAAGATTTTGAAATGATAT